>JAUTBQ010148791.1:0-14413 GCA_032361185.1 Lepetodrilus ovalis | reverse complement strand
GCAACTGAAGCATTTCTGTCAGCCTCACCTCTAGGGATACCATACATGCCTATGAACTTTGTATTCTCAGCAAATATTCCCGATGGTATTATAAAAATGCACAATAATATAAGGCTGTAGATCCAATGCGTTACCAAAATATACCTCTTTTCCTTTATGTAAGTGTGAAATAATAAGGCTAATTTTATCTTTGTCTAAAAGCAGGAATCATAGTTCTAACTCACTACACTGTTGTCCAACTAAAGAAATAGATACGTCCTGAATCACTTTTTATGTTAGATTGTTATGTCTAAAAATACTATACAAAAAAAGAAGCACTTCTGGGCATATCTATTTCCTTAACCGAACAACAGTGGGCGAACAACTACGGTACAATCGATCTCATAAACAAAAAGCTCCGCATGAATACTTCATAATTGATAAGAGAAATCCCTTCCCAAATTCTTAAGAATGAAAAAGATTGAAAATCTCATATTTAGTAGCTACCATTGAGAAAATTGGATACTAGAATCGGTAAACACAACCTTACAGTAAATTTAAATACATATTCTCATTGTTATTCTAAATAATTTAATTTAGAATGAATGTAAGATTAGCTTGATACGTTAGTGCCCAGGACTAAGAAATATTTTTCATGTGTAATATCAGGGCACTGCGTCACGCTGCCTGTGAAAGTTTAAATGTCCCTGCGTAATCCTTACGCTTGACAAGGATATTCAAGGTTTCAATGTTTTATTGAGAACATGGGTTATGTTATAAGAATAAATGCTATTGCTTTTTTTGTAATAATGACAAAGATAAATGCAACAAAAACTATGCCAAAATGTCCTATATTCAGAAGTAGCTACATAAGTATCATTTTTATCATCTTGCTACTCATGCTCAGCGACATTAGCAATGCTACTGCTACTGAACAAATGGCAGGCAATTGGCTAGACGAACCAATCACCATTGGATTTAAAAATGAACCATTAAACGAGATAATTAAAAAAATTTCGAAACAGACAGGTGTCTCAATCGCCTACGATCAGAAACTTGCGAACGAAAAAGTTACTGGTCGCTATCAAGATGTAAAAACATCAGATGCCATCACTAGACTGTTCAAAGGTAAAAACATAAGTATTCAAGTTAATAATGAAAAAAAAATTATTATTGTAAAAACATTTGGTGCAAAAAATTTTATTTGGATTAACACTCCACAAAATCATTCTATTCAAATGACTTTAGCAGAAATTGAAGAAATGCATGCTAAACAATTTAAAACATATAAAGAGACTATTGCTAACAATAATGAAATTCTTGAAGGTGGCATGACTAGAGGTGAAATTCTTGCCATGCATAAGCAACAAAATCAAAATTTCCAAATGAAACTCGCTGATGAATCTGAAATTATTGAAGGAGGCATAACACGGGGGGATTTAGTAGTTATGCACAAGAAACAAAATCAAGAATTTCAGAAAATTATCGAAAATAATGAAGAAATTCTTGAAGGTGGCATGACCCGAGATGAGATTCGTGCAGTTCACAAAAAACAGAAACAAGAATTCAATAAGGATTTATCAAATAAGAACATAGTCCTTGAAGGTAATATAACCCGAGTTGAACTCCAGGCCATGCATGAACGACAAAAAAAACAATTTTATAAAAACAGAAATCAATAATAGAGTCAAAGACGCTTAAATAATCATTCGAAATATAACAACTACAATGGAGGATATTGAAATGAAAACTCACAAAAAACTTATCACAGTAATAATTGGTGCAATGCTATTGTCAATAATAGGAGTTGGTTCAGCATTTGCGGGAGCTGAATGCAATTCTGCAACAATCACAAAAACATTGTTGACGACAAGTGTCACCCCTGGTAGAACAATGTACGGTGTATACTTGGATTGTGATAATAATGCTAAATGGTCAGGTGAAAGAAGGTATTTCTTAACAGCTGGTTTAGGAGATACTGGTTATGCCACTGTTTTAACGGCCATTAGCCTTTCAAAAAAAGTAAAAGTGCTGCTTGGTAGCACTACAGCAAACTCTTTAATTTATAATATTACTATGCTATAAAGGACAATAATGTTCACTTGCTCTTAATTATTTTATATGAGGTTGTTTTCTTCTTCATTCATTAAACCTTCAGATCTACTGGAGGTTTAATGAATTCCATATCTAGATATGTATATATGTCCCTTAAAAATTCTTTTTTGTCTTTAGTTTTTTCATATTTCCTATATTCTTACACCTATCAAAAACTTACTTCTTAACCTATTTCAATTCAAAATATGATTAGAGAAGTACTTCCTACTTTTTAGCCTTTGCTTTTTTTTTGGGTTCCTTACTCAGTTTATGATCGAGGAACTATGCACAAATTACAATCCTTGCGATAATCTTATGCTGGGAGTGTTTCTGTTCTCTGAACAAAATCATCCAATTACTTGTCCTTATCAGTTACTATTAAGCCAACTATAACAAGTGGGAAAAATGCAACAAAAGTGTACGCTATTCCCCACGATGGCTGCTTAGCACAAAAGTACGAAAGGGGGAAGAGCCAAAAAATATTTACAAATAAAACGCCCAATGTAATCATTTTGTGTGAGTTAAAACGACGAGATAAAATTTGATACGTGTGCTCTCTGTGTGCTTCATAAAATGAAGCACCATTTAATACCCGACGAATAAGAGTTATTGTTGTATCCGAAATAAAAACAGCAAACAAAATTAACCAGCTCCATATATTTATGCAACCAATAGACGAACTCCAGAGAGAATATACACCAAGGCTAAATCCCAAAAAACAACTACACACATCACCCATAAATATTTTTGCGGGTGGCCAGTTCCACATAAGAAAGCCAGCAGTTGAAACAGCAAGCAATATAAGCCAAAGATAATTCCCAAGTTCACCATTATTTAACCATAAAATTAAGGTGGCCCCACAGGCAACAGAAATTGTTTCAACACAAACAATTCCATCAAGGCCATCCATAAAATTGTAGAGATTCAATAGCCAAACAAGATACAAAGACGCTAAAACATACCCAACATATTGAAAATGAATCTCACGGGTTATAAAAGGCAGCGAAGGTAGTTCCCTGATAATAAAAAGTGCAAAAAAGGCTGCAAAAAAATGGATCAGTATGCGTACTGTTGCGGGAAGATGACCAAGATCATCTACAAAACCAACAAGAGAAACAAGTCCTCCACCTCCTAGAACAGCAAGATATATCTTTGCTGGAAAAACACCTAACCTGTAAAAAAAAAAGCTACAAATAAAAACAGAAAACACAATCCCAATCCCACCACCCCTTGGGGTCGGGATTTTGTGAGAGCTACGTAAATTGGGGTGATCCAGAATATTATGGCTAAGGGCGTAACTACGAAAACACCCTGTCAAAACAAATGAAAGAATAAACGACAATACAATGATATCAACCATTTGCTAAAAACCAATCAACAGTCCCTTTTAGACCTTCATCCACAGTAAATGGAGGGACCCACCCTAACGTCTCCTTGGTATGAGAGATATCTACTTGCAAAGAGTTACATAAACGACCCATCTCTTTTGATTTTCCCATAACTACTCCTAAAAATCGAAGTAATTTCTCTGGGAAAGAAATCAGCTTACTCGAACAATCCATGTTTTTTGCAAGACGACGAATGAGTTCTGGTGTTGACAGATCTTCACCATCTGAGACCAGGAATATTTCTCCTGGCGCCGCATGATGTAGAAGACAGGTCTCTATAAAATCTACGAGATTATCAAGACATAGCAAACTCCTCCTATTATTAATCATGCCAAATGGCAGAGGAACGCCTTTTTTTACGTAGTACAATAAACGGAGGAAATTTGCTTTTACATTCTGACCATATACAAGAGGTGGACGAATTATTACAGTTTCAAGATCTTTTTCTTCCGATATCTTTAAAAGACCCTGTTCAGCTTCTTGTTTTGATTTTCCATATGCATCCTGAGGTGCTGATAAATCATAGGGACTGAAAGGTTTGACCAGCGTTTCTTCACCGTTTACTTTTATACTGCTCAAGTGAACAAATCGTCTTACATTTGCCGCGGCTGCCTGATAGGCTAAATTCATAGTTCCATAAACATTTATTTCACGAAATGCCACTGCATCATCAGATGAAGAGTCGTTCATTATATGAACACGAGAAGCAAGATGCACTATGCAATCTACACCAACTAATGCATCAGCCCAATATGTCTTGGAGTTAATAGAACCAACAGTAACCTGCTCCTGAGCAGTAATTCGGATTCCCGACTGAGAGTGACGTAGGGCAGCCCGGACAGTGTAACCTTGCTGGGCCAACCGTACACACAACTGCCTACCAATAAACCCCGTTGCACCTGTTACCAATACCCGGCTCATTGGAGTAACTCTTTATAAACTGCTATTGTTTCATAATTAACTTTTTCAATTGAAAATTCCTTCTCAACCAACTTCCTCCCACGTATACCCATTGTTCTTCGCAATTGCGGGTTTTCAATTAGTTTTTTTAATCCAGCAGCCAGGGAAGAACTATCTCGTAGCGGAACTAAATAGCCATTTTGACCATCCTGCACTATTTCACGACATCCTGGGGCATCTGTGGTAACTATAGGCCTGCCGGATGCTGCCCCCTCAATTAGTACTTTTGGAACTCCTTCTCTGTATGAAGGCAAGCAAATGATATGTGATTGAGCAAATACTCTTGGCATATCATCTTGATGCCCCCACCACTCTATGTCACCATTGGTATTCCACGCAATTAATTGTTGTTCTGGTATGGCAGAAGGATTCTGCGAATCACTATCTCCGACCAAAACAAACCGAGCTATTATATTTTGCTGTTTCAATATACCCGCGGCTTCAACAAATTCTCCGATTCCTTTTTCCCAGATCATACGTGACGCAAGTATTACAATAGGTACTCCGACTAATTCAGGATACACACAAAACACCCTGATATCTACTCCTGACCCACGTATCAATGAAATACTATTCATTTTTAATATGTGATTATTACACAATAACTTCGCATCATCAGGATTCTGCAAAATAACCCGACTGTTTTTCAAATTCAGCAAGAATTTAAATAAAAACAAAATAAATGGTTTTATTATTCGGGCCTTAAGAGTATCTGAAGCAAACAAAAACCCTAACCCTGCCAGCGCATTTACAACGCAAGATACTTGCGCAAAATAAGACGCAATGCTTCCATACAAAACAGGTTTTAAGGCTACGTGATGAACTATGTCCGGTTGTTCTTTATTGTAAATAGTAAACAATTTAAAAATTGCTTTTATTTCAACAAAAGGATTCATCCCTCTTCGTGATAGCTCAAAACAAATCAGTCGAATACCTGCCTGTTTTATTTCACCCTCATGAGCCCTTACCCTTGTAACAACTAATACATCAAAACCGGCTTGTTTTGCGGCTATCGCTAAGGGAAGCCGATGTGAACAAAAGTACCAATCCTCTGTCACAAAAAAAAGCAACTTCTTCGACTGATTATGATTAAAGTCTGAATTTTTATGTTCTATCCGGTCACGATTTTGCATTTACAAAAAATCTCAAGGAGATGGAAAAGAAAGTTCAGGTATTAGGCGGGGTAACTGAGGAAGAGAAAAACTTCCTGAAATAATATCTTCGTTAGCTTTCTTGAACCAATTAAAGTAATGGGGATGGCTGCCTTTATAGTCAGGACCTTCATAAAACACCCAATAGCCATCAGTAACACTGGAAATAATAGATGCATTTTTAGCTGAAAACTCAGGGTCGGCACCTAGTACAATGGGATCAATACCGCCCAAATACAGGATTGGTATTTTATGCTTTGCAGCAGAACGAAAACGGATCAATAAGCCTTCTCGATTAGCCTCAAGAGCATCTTTTTCGAACATAGATCTACCAGGACGCCCATAATTTCTACCATAGGAAAAAGCATCGGCTAACACTAACGGTGCTTTTGCTGTGGCCCATTCCGGATACAATGCCTCCGTCATGAATAGTGTTCCTGGAGCCGGATAGATAAACAAGAGATAATTTGGATTAATTGCATCAATCTTTTCTCTAAATGTTCCTGCCTTAATACGCCATGAATTAATCTGAAAATCATAAAATTCCTGTGTCAAACCGTGTAATCTTATCCATGACTCACGTTCCGCTGAAGAAAGATCAGGCAATCTCAATCCTTGAGCTGCAGCAAATTGCTTTACTATTTTTATATCATAAGAAAGCTTGTAACAATTACCAACTCTGTTTGGTGAATAATTTTCAAAATCAATAAAAGATCCAATCAAGGCTGGTATTTCAAGTGATATTCTGGCATGCTCTAAGACAATACGAGTCATCCAATCCCATAACTCTTCGGAATTTGGACTATCAATAAGCTGTTCCGTACCATCTGCAAGAGTATATTTCACCCCACTCTCAGTCTTCAAACTACCACGCATCCAAGCTACATAATAAAGACCATGTTTTTGAGCCAAAGCCGCAACATGCCGAACACAATCGGCATCAATGCCCCCTTTACGAGGTGAAACAATATTAAAACCAGCTTCTTTGATTTCTTTAATATGATCTTCGGTCATGATCCAGTGATTGTGTTTCATCAGCACTTTATCAACAAGCATACGCCACTTTCCTTCTGGACCTTCACTGGCAGGCCGCACACGGTGAGGTATTGTGGATATCGGTAAGGCATTAGCTGTAAACTGTTCAGGAGTGTTACGGAGTTCCGCTTGCAAGGTCAGAGGTAAAAAACAAAAACTTAGCATTACAAATGCTACAACAGCCCGACAAATTCCGTAATTATTTTGAATCACATTCATTGAGTACCTAGTGAAACAGATTAACTATTTATTTAGTTGAAGCTACCACTCTAATTATTTGCAACAACAAACTCTGAGAAATCACGCCAAAATTGTGCGCGTTTTAGATCGAGAGATTCTTTCCTGTAAGATTTTGCAAGAATAACATTTCGTTTTGCCTGCTGTACACACCAATCCTTGTTCTGACATGCTCTCAATATACCATCGGATAATTTTCTATAGTCCCCGGGTTGATGCAGACAATCTAATGGCAAGAGTTCTGGTATGCCTCCAGCTGTTGACCCCAGTGCTGGACATGCACGACTCATTGCTTCAATAAGGGCACGTGGCAATCCTTCCTGGAAAGATGGTTGAAGATACAAATCGATGGTATCAAGCCACTCAAAAACTGGTTGCCCATGAGCCAAAGTTCCGCAAAACTCAATGTGTTTTGATACATTATTTTTCTTTGCTAAAGCAACCCATGGATATGAGCCACCAGCACCAAGTATCTTAAACCGCAACTCAGGAAACTTCTTCACAACAATACGGAGTGCCTGAATTACCACCTGTATCCCCTTATATTTTGTGCATAAGTCACCTATTAGGCCAATGTTCACATGACGATTAGAATAAATTCTTTTAAAACGATTAATAAGTATCATTTCATCTGTCCAAGGAATAGATACGTTGGAAACAGCTGCGACATGCCCCTTACAGGGATAGCGTTTTTGTAAAAATTCCCTTGAAACATAGATCACAAAAGGTGCATTTTTTATTATCGATTTCGTGGTTAAATATGCACGCGGAGCCATGACTCGCCCTTTCCAACTACCATAGTTCCAAAAAGCATCCCAGGGACAACCTACCATTTCAACGGCATAAGGCTTCCCCTCTGCCAAAGCGGCTCTTATCGCCAATTCACCATTTAAACTTGGTAATCGAACAATAACAGCATCGACATCTCTAACCAATTTCCTGATTTCACGACTGACCCCTCTTCGATAAAAAAGAAAAGATTTAAAAGTACTTAATGAAGGGACAAATGAAAAATATACATTCCTTCCACTTGACAACGTTAACGTTGATGAATTCGGTAGTTCAATAGTTTGTTGACACCTTCCAATAACATGAAGTGTATTAAATTCTGTCAAATATCGCTTCCAGATTCTATAAGGCAACTTTCCATCACTATATACATCTGCTGAGGGTGTAACATGAAAGACATGATCATGTGCCCATAATGCACGCATTATTACATTTCCTTAATTTTCTGTATCGGTATGCCACCATAGACAGCATGACCTTTAAGATCTCTGGTTACGACTGCACCCGCTGCTACAACAGAGCGTTCACCAATATGCACTCCCGCTAAAATCCTTACCCCACAGCCTATCCAAACATCGTTTTCTATAACAAGTTTTTTGCAAAGTATTGGATTGTCACGAATGGGAAGGTCTAAATTTTCCCAGGAATGTTCAGAAGAAAGTAACGATGTTTGATGAGCAATTGAAACATTATTCCCGATTTCAATTTCCCCATTTGCATCAATATAGCACCCTCTATGTATACTTATATTACTTCCAAGAGTTAGATTTTCTGGATGTAGCAAACTCACACATGGGCCAATCAGAATAACATTACCAGATTTTAATGATAAATTTTTTAAAATAGCATACCGCAATCCTATACTAACTTTACCGTTTCCAAGATCTAGTAACGACCAGAAAATACGAAGAATAATTTTAGGAAAACAACGAAAAATTATTATTATAAATCTTAATATCCATTGAAAGCGATAAAACTCTTCGCGTCCCCGTCGTATTGCATGTCTTCTCATAGATATTATCAACACCTTGGCTATTCACAATCGAATAGCAATGTTTAAAACATTCATTATTATTAACACCACCATACAAGCGAATCCAATACGACGATATTTTACCTCAGAGACAGTTACTCCATGAGCAACTAAAATACAAAATAGAGGCAAAAGCATAGTTTTATGACGTGGTTGTAAAGACATAGTTGCAACCATCAAAATACCTATTATATAAGAAATGTGCATATATAAAATTATATTCATATGAATGAATTTGGATTCTCTGCAGGAGGATAACAATGACTGAATCCAATATTTTATAAATATAAAGTTTACAATAACAACGGTTAAACTTAGAACAGAGCGTGGTATGAGAGTACCATATTTTACAAATGTTAATGTAAAGTATGGAAGAAATAGAAAAAATAAAAATGAAACAGGTATTCTAATCAGATCTGGCATAGTTGAAATCTGATATAAAAAAGAAACAGATCCCTTTTCCTTGGCAGCTTTTCCTATAAACCCTTCTACATAATCATTTCGAAGAAAAGATACATTTTTCACTTCTAAATAATTTATAATTTCATCATTCCATACTCCTATCGTAATTATCAAAAATGTAATAAACATAAAAATCATTAGAACATTTTTCATTTTTTTAATATATTTTACATGAGTGAACAAAAGTGGTGTCATGCTGACAAGAAAGGTAGCGGCAGAAGCGATACGAATATAGGATAACGCTATAAGTGTAATTATAAAACTTGCTGGTCTCCAAGACATTATCACCAAAATCCCTGCTGCAAATAACACTGCAGACAATCCATCACGTATTAAAATGAGACCATCAACCCAGAACGCAGGATACAATAATGTAATCCAATAGATTCTAAACTGGTTGTATGGTGTTATGGGATTATGACTTTCAAAACAATCAATTTTTCTGACAATTGCAAGACACAATGTCGGCAGAAATGACAATCCAAAAGCATTAAACAACAAAAGATCTACAAGATGAGTTTGTTTGTATAATGATATTAGCCAATGCACAATACTAAGAATCTTAGAATAATTGTGAGTCGAAGACAACGAAGCACGAAGAGCGCCATTACGCGATGCTTGAAAGTCACCTGTAGCCTGTGTATAGAAAAAAGTATCATCTGTACCTATTCCCCCTTCAGGCCCAGAAAGACCACCATATTCAGGTAACGTAACGATTTGAGCATAAAAAATAAGTAGAGCTATTAAGCTAAAAGCTAAATATGAAAATAGAGTTAAAAAATTATATATTCGATTACGAGTAAAAGCCAGTGAGACTAAAATAGTTGCCGCAAGGAACAGAGAAAAGGTTACGACTGATAACGGCGAGATGAGAAGAAGGAAAAGCAGAACTAACGCACCAACAACAATAAAAGACCACCCCCTAGGTCTTCTTAAATTGAAAGAGATTTTATTTTGTATCATGATCCCTATTCGATTTTGCTACTATACTGCAAAATAAACAACCAATCATTCGACAATTATTTCTCTGTTTATTAAGTATTCTCATTCTCTTTAAGAACAACGTCATATATTTCAGTAACTGAATTGTAAGAATCCTGAATAGTAAATGGAAACATATGAGGATCTGGTCTTCTTTTTTTTTGTTCTAATTTACGAAAAATCGCTTTTGCCCATTCACAAGTGGACGCTTCTCTATGTAACAATTCCACACACTGGCTTGCCTGTGCAGCCTCCTCTACACCGGGTATTCTCATAGCAATCGTTGGTAACCCTGCCGCAGCTGCTTCAATAATAGCAATACCAAAGCCTTCGTTATTTGAAGGAAAGGCAAAAAGATCTGCTTCTAAATAATACTCATCAATTGACTGAGCACCACGAATAAAACGAAAATAATGTTCTACTCCCTGTTTTCTTACTTTTTCAACTACTTGACGGTACAAGGGCCCATCTCCAATAAGCACAAAGTAAACATCATTACGAACTTTCAATACCTCTTGAGCAACCTCAACAAGAAACCCTTGACGTTTATGTTCAGCATATCTTGCAACATTCAATACAATGACAGCATCCTTAGGTATTCCCAATCTCTCTCTTACTTTTTTATTTTCTTGATTTTCGGAAAATCGCTTCAAATCGATACCATTATAAAGAATGTAGGAAGAGTCTTTACATTTCGAATGTAAGCCAACAAAAGCGTCCAAACTTTTCCCACTTGGAGCGACCACAGCATCTGAACGTTTCAAGATAATTTGTCGTGCAAGCAAACGAAAAAAAGTTCTCCCCAGGCGCTTTGCCTTAATATCTTCAACAGGGTGGATATGTGCTATTCTTTTAATACTTTTACCTCCTGGCGTCAGGAAAACAAAAGCAGTAAAAAGATAGAGGTGACAATGCAAAATATTATATTGATAATTATTCACTAAGTGACAGAGGGCGTTTAAAAATTTAAAAATCTTCCGTCGATCCAACGGTAACCGGTGAATTCGCCCTCCTAAGGCAACAAATTCTTCCTCATAAGGCCCTTTTTGAGTACCTACAAGGCAAACATCCAGGATCCAATGATCACCACGATGTTTTTTCTCTCTTATAATATCCATCAACCAAGTCTCCAATCCTCCCCGTTGGAGGCTACTAATAATATGCAGGACTTTAATAGGTTTTTTCATCTAAGCCCCCCACACACCCAGCAAAACTACAGCATGTTTTGATGGCAAGAGATGTTGTTTTGTTTAAATATTGCAAAGACACATTTTCTTTAAATATGGATTCGTAATGATATCTAACTTTCGAAGACGTAAAAAACGGAATGATTTTAACCCCTTGAACATAACCTAAAATCAATGCGTGTAGCCTACCTGAGACAATGGTTTTTGATTCAGCTAAATACTGTCGGAAGTCCTCCAAGGTGTCCACTTGTATACAACGAACATCCCCCCCAAACTGTTCATGATAACGATACGCTAAGTAACTATGGAATGGTGGATCTTGGGAGTTATTAGTACTGATTAAAGCTACGTCACTACTTGTGTAAATGTGCTTATTTATCAAATTGAGCCAATAAGAGATATAGCTGTCTTCATTCATTTTATCCTTATCAAAACACTTAGCATTGTAAAACTTATAAGAGGTTGGAGAAAACAATACTAAACAACGTTTCTTATTATATCCTTTGAACTTCCCTGGTAATATAAAAGCAGGATCATAAGCAATTTGCACCTTAGCCTCTGTATCACCTGTTATCAGGTTCCACCGATGAAGTGACCTTTTATCTCTAACAAAGATTCTCTTTATTCTTTTGGAGGAATGCTTAATGAGTAGTTTATCGATCCAGTAAATGTGTTCACCAACTCCAACAGATAGAAGGAAGCATGGAATTTTCGCTTTTTTATTAAGAAAAAACGTCCATACCCATAGAGCCAATGGAAAAATTCCATTCGATTGAATAAGCTCTCCTCCCCCTATCATCGCAATATCAACTTCACCTCTGACGCATTCCTGCTTAATCCGCTTAAAATTTCGTTTGAGCCACATTATTTTCAACAAAATAGATTTAAAAGGTTTAAAAAATACATTTTTCCTTTTAGTAAACCTAGACATGAACTCAAACCTATCAATTTTGAGGGCAGAACCTAACGACTTCTTACCTGTTTTGCTAAACCTAACATGTCGGTATTGATGTCCTTGATCAAACAAAATTTTACTCATGCCCGCCAGAATAGCATCATCCCCAAAATTATCTTCCCCTCCTCCCTGATTAATAATTAAAATTTTGCAGCTCAAATATTCGTTTCCTCTAGTCACCAACATCAATCTTGTTTAAAAAGATGTATTATAGCATTGTTCTCCCGTCTGACACAGAAAACGAACTTTTAATATATCAACTGTCACCTTTTCTTCTTCTCAACAAGTGCCAAATAATCTCTATGAATCTTCACTTCAAGTTAAAAAAACAATCCGTTTTGATGGGCCAACTAAGATTATATATTGTTCGTAGGACGGTCTCCATTTTTACTCATCCTACAACAGTTTTTTTCGCAAAAAACAATCCAAAAATCGTAGGATTGATATTGTTCTTTATATGCAAAGTACGCCAAGCCAAAATATTCCAAAAAACTGTAGCAAAAACTGTGGATAAAGCCATTCCAATCATTCCATAAAGAGAAATTAACAAAGAAGCCAAGCCACATTTAACTAAAAGCGTCAATAACAGGATATTAGACAAAGACACTTCTTGGCCATGAATCTTCATCAGAGTCATTGTTTGACCAAAAATAGCATTTATAAATTGTCCAACGGAAAGTAGTACTAAAACAAGATACGCTTCAGTGTAGTACATACCAAAAAGACTTAATAAATATTGGCCAAAAAAGTAGACCACCAAAAAATAAAACAATGAACTTATAGTTCCAACAATCAAACTGGCGCGAATAACGGCCTGTGATGCATTCTGGTCTGCTTTTGCCTTTACTAACATTGGGAGTACAACAATATTCATGGAATATAGCATTATTGCACCTGTTAGGGAAAACCGATGCGCAACACCGTACAGCGCTGTCTGTCCCTTAGGCAACCATGCATTAATAAAAATGACATCCATTTGACCAAGTGCTGCTGTAAAGATTGTAGCAAGGAATAAAAATAATGCTCCCTTAAGTATATCAGAATCACCTTTTGCACTAATGTACCAATACTTAATACCACATCTATTGATAACAAGAGATACTAATCCCCCTGAAACTGTGTATGAAACCAGCAAAGCAAAGAGAATGCTTTCCAGCTGAGGCCCGATCAAAAAAGTACATCCCAGCAAGGTGCCAGCAAAAATGAACACTCGAACCACTTTATCATATATTTGAACGAGTTGAACTCTTCCCTTTGCCACACAAATGGCTTTACGAATAAAGCTAGACCCCATTATTACCAACGTTGCAAAAGAAAGAATCAAGGTTCTCGAGTTGAAACCTTTCACGGCCAGCCAAGCCATAAAAACAATGCCGAAGAATACGATAGCAATACTGTGTATAAAGTTAACTTTCCCAACAAAACGAGTTGATCCCATTGGATCTTTAAGAGGCAACTCCCGTAATATACAATGATCCAATCCAAAAATAATAGCTATTGAAAAAATATTAAGCAAAGACGAAATCAGCATATAATCAGAGACTATCTCTATTCGATAATGTCTAGTAATATAAATGTTTAAGAGAAAATTAATTAATGAACTGAATACAGACAAAAATGTAACAATAAATGTAACTCTGAAAATTTTATACACGTTTACTATTTTGCCTCATTTTATCTATTTATTTTTACCAAATTTGCCTTGATGTTGGATATTATTTTCTACGGGTATACATTTATTCCTACACAATTGGGAATCCAGCTATATTTGTAATGATAAGATGTGTATTCCGGGATACGTTGTTGAACAATATCTCTTATGCCGTGACCATCATGCATTTTACTCTTTTGCAGGAGTCTTTCAAAGCCATGATAAGCTCCAAATAGCTGATACCAATTATCCTAATGTAATTGCCGAAATACATATTTGCCCTTCATGCTTATTAAAACATTTCCTCACCAGCTCTGGACGATTTTTCATAGTGTAAACAATAATATTTGTACCAAGCATATATTTTAGCACTAACAAACAACAGAGTAAATATCAGCTCTCTGACTTTCCATTTATTAACTTTCATCGTCCTACGCCTCAATAATATAGCTCACTCCACGATCAGTAATTCTATATTTCTGGTCAGCTGCACGAGGTTTGTCAGGATTAG
>JAUTBQ010148780.1:0-14416 GCA_032361185.1 Lepetodrilus ovalis | reverse complement strand
TGACCTTGAATTATTGCGCGCTGTGATTCGGTTCTAAATCAGAGATGTTTCAATCGCCAATAGACGGTGTCTGATTTCGTGGGCGTGGCACTTTTTGACCAATCGCTGCAGGGTATTCATACAAGTCATGTTAGAATCATTGATAACACTCCCAGGTGACATAGCAGAGCGTATAACAAATACTCTGTCTCGTCTTTCTGGTCGTCGAATGAGACGTCTTGATTCGATTGTAAACTGTTTAAAAGTCTACATTTCATGTACTACAGGAACAGTCTGAAACGCGGATTTGGATTGATTTAAAAACTCCCACGTTGTCGAAGCTTGACGATGTTTGGCTTCAGATCTACGCTAATCCGAACACTGCCCTTTGTGCGTGTGCGTTTGTGCTAGTGATCACACGTATGTGTTCATATTAAGGTGGAGGTGTGTGTTGGGTGTGTGAACTATCCGAGGGGATAGGTTTTGTGGCTATTCTAGTACATCTGATAAGGTATTATTTATTTTGTTAGATCCACGAGCGTCTAAAGCGTGAAGGTTTTCTGATGTGGTTGGACGTGGACGACATGGCCGGCTCGACGCTGGAAGCCATGGCTGGTGCCGTGGAGAGGGCGAGTGCCATCATTATGTTTGTGTCGGAGATGTACTACGAGTCTCAGAACTGTAGACAAGGTGGGTACAGGACGAGCATCAATATTATCTACAATGCTGGCATTTTACATAACCCTTGGTGGGATTCATTTCGGTACGCAAAACACTGTTCTCTCGATATCGTTGACAAGACTGTTCTCTAGATATCGTTGACAAGACTGTTGTTCTCTAGATGTCGTTGACAATGCTGTTGTCGACATGTCGTTGGCAAGGCTGTTCTTTCGATATCGTTGACAAAACTGTTATATCTATATCGTTAAGAAGACTGTTCTCAACATGTCGTTGGCAAGACTGTTCTCCAGATGTCGTTGACAAGACTGTTCTCTCTATATTGTTGACAGGACTTTTCTCTCGATATCGTTGACAAGACTGTTCTATCGATATCGTTAACAAGACTGTTCTCGACATCTCGTTGGCAAGGCTGTTCTCTCGATATCGTTGACAAGACTGATCTCTCGATATCGTTAGAAAGACTGATCTCTCGATATCGTTAGAAAGACTGTTCTCGACATGTCGTTGACAAGACTGGTGTGTTCCAGAGGCGGAGTATTCCTTTAAAATGAAGAAGACGATAATTCCCGTGATGCTGCAGGCGGACTTCCGGCCGTCTGGTTGGCTGGGGATGATCATGGCCACCACGCTGTACTTCGACTTCAGTTCCGAACCCAAATTTAAAGAGCTCATGAAAGAACTTGGTGACTGTGGCAGGAATATCTCGGAAGAGCAGTTGGTGAGTTGATGTAGGGATACTATCTGACAGCATTGAGTACATAATTAGCTTTCTAAATGACAAGTACTGACAGCATTACGATCGTGATATAAACAAATTGCTCGACCTCTTGAACAACACTTGAAAAAATATTTAAAGACACGTAAGGTTGTGTTAGTGTAAATCCCGTCAATATCCACAGCCTGTTGTGCAAGAGAATGCAGCGAGGTCGAATATGCCACCAGCAGTAAATACAGAACCAGTACGAGGCGCGCAGAGCAAACTGTCCACGTGGACAAACAAAGACGTCCTGGATTGGCTGAAACGTATCAACATGACCCAGTAAGTACAGTTCGCTTTATTAGTAGTGTGTGTGTGTGTGTGTGTGCGTGTGTGTTTGTGTGTATGTGTGTGTATGTGTGTGTGTGTGTGTGTGTGTGCGTGTGTGTACGCATATCGGTCTGTTTGTCTGTCTATGTCACTTGAAAACGTAGTTGTCAGAGATTGGCGTTCAAGAAATTCGAAACAGGAAGTGAATATATAGTGCTCATTCTCAATTGAGGTCGGCATTGCTCGCCATTTGAGATCGTAATGTATGTTCACACTCCCTTGGTTTTTCTTGTTCAGTGAAAAATGCCTACCAACGATGCCGATTTCTCCTTACCAACATCACACAGTTATACACTTATTGCAGTTGAATCTAATGCTTTTTGGTGTTACTGATACTCCTTCACCTAACGTCCGTCAATATTCACACGTAGGTCTGTTGATCCTACCATTCACTTAACCTATCATTCGTTCCACTTGTCTTAGATGCGCTATCGTTCTAGTTTCGCTATCGGTTTAGTTCCGCTATCATTGTATTATCTCAACTATTCCAGATGCCCTGCTTTAAAGACCCTCACAGGGGAAGAACTGGTCTTTCTACAGCAACTGTCCTACAGGGTAAGCCTACAGTCTATGCTACATTGGCTGGAGTACGCACATAGTAACGCTTAACATAATAGACTCTAGATCTTCAACAAAATTAATATAGAACTAAATTATTTGATAAATAATACCCGTTATAGATAATAGCCGCATGAAGCCATACAGATTTATTACTCTCATTTATTTATATCTCCATATTGCCCATATTTTCAAGACATTAGTGATGAACTATGTAGTCAATGAGTTCAAGACAATCCAATAGTTGTCAACATATATTATCAATACACTTTCCGTTCTTCGCGTTTCACATGTAACGTTAATACGTCTATTCACTTTTTCTCCACAGGCACCCGAATTCTACTATGGATATCTGGAAAGAAATTTAAAACTAACAAAGTTGAAGGAATTGATGACGTTCGCCAATCAGCTGGCAACACTAACCTCTTAGTCTACTACCCCACTCTGAGGTGACAAACAATGTGTTTCAATAACTCCAACAATAACGTACAAAGAAGATTTGATTGATTTATAGAATCAACAATGACAAGTATAAAGTTATAAATTAATTTATCAGTTGCCGTTTAATGGTCACAGAGAAGCATCAACATTTCACAAATACATGTGCACACGTCTAAAATAACAATGATATCCAATTGGCATCACAGTAGATGCCTCTGAATTTTGTCCTGACAATTCCGTCTAGATCTTTCAGGAACTGGAGTCCACGTTTCCTACTTTGTTAGTATCTGGTGCTAACATTTTGGATCGCAATAGTCTTCTGTTTGCCATGAATGTTTCCAACCTTCGAATACCGTAGTCGGCCAACTCGACACACGTCAAGATGCTGGCTCCCAGAACGAGACCAAGAGCGCCACCTATGTCACACAATAGGTCAAGAATTGAATAGGAGTAACGCTTCTGCGTGTAATGATACGTCATTGAGGTCATATAGAAGTCGATGGAAACGTAGTTCCGTCTCCAATATTCTTTGTTTCTATTGGTTGCATTACCTAAAGCTTCTAGGAATTCATCTGTCAGAACGAGGTTGGATCTCGACTTCACATTAAATGTCTTGTACGAGCAGGTTTGCGGACATGACCTCTCGCACGTGCCCTTGGTACGTGGATATTCCTTCAGAGCAGACTGCATACAGGTGGCCATTTCCAGGGGAGAGCAGACAGACGCGTCACCGGGCATGAAGGCCTCTCTACAGGAACACCGCTGGACCATGAAGGCCGTGACGCACTCAATCCTGCAGGCCTCCCTCGAGTAGTTCCGGTCGAAGAACTGCAGCTGATTGTTCCCACAGTTCGCAAGGCCATCGGGAGCGTTCATTTCCTGTAATGCCAATAGAAATAACTGTCATGAACGACCATCGGTAGAACTTTACTTCATTTGCAATTGTTACCGGATCACATCCTAAAGATTTGGCTTTACAGGGTTGGTGACTTTACAAAAATAAGGTATTATTTCCCCTGTGTTACAATTAAATGATCATTAAGCGATACAGCTCCTTTCTGTTGATAACCTCAACTTGCCTGTACTTCCATTCCATACAGATACTGTGATCCCGGGTACACAAGCGTTCCCATCTCGGCCATCAGAGGCGGCACATCAGGTGAATGTACAGCTACCTGGAACATAGCACCAAGATTTGACTATTGCAACAGTCTCATGCATGGCACCAACCAGTAGTTAACACAGTGCAGAGAGTGAGGAATTCCGCGGCAAGGCTGATAATGACGATAAGGATGCGAGAACATGTCACACCTTGAAAGATCTCCACTGGCTTTCAAACAGATAAATGATACAATACAAAATTTATTATGTTCGAATTTCAGACAGTCAATAACCAAGATCCAAAGTCCACCCTAGACCTCACTACCCACAATCCTGCACGGACTCAGGTCACAATGTTCATGCTAGTGTTCCTGCTACACGTGGACGAGACAGAGCCTTCATGAAGACTGGTCCTGTACCGTGGAATGCACTTCCCAATAACATTTGGAACGTCTCCAAATGATCCACATCAAGACCTATACTTATTTTCAACTAAGCATATGACTAAGCGTTGTTGAGCAGACATTTCCTGGATAACTCGCTATATACATCATTTAACCTAATTTAATTTTGCTGAAATGATTAGTAAAAATAGTAAAACATTTTCATTCACCAAATAATCTATACTTATTTACTAAGACATGTCAGATACGTTAGTTCAGCATGTCAGTCAGCCGGTAGTGCCGAAAGAAAGCTATGAATGAACAATATGTAGAAATATTTATGATGCATTTTATTGAATGTGTGTGCCATATAGTGAACACTGTTAAATGACCTGCAAAGGTTTCGGAATGCAAGTTGTACTAAATAAAGTGATAGATGTAAAAGCCTACTCTGTGAATGCCACAAATACCAAAGACTTACGAGGAAACCGTGGCCTTCTGTGTTATCTTTACTGCGGAGGAATTCTTCTGACAGGGCATTGAGGGAAACATGTAGTCCGTAGAACCTCCCAGAGTTTCTTAGTTGCACAGTTCCGTTTCCTTTACACAAAAACCCAACGTGCATTAGCATGCTTGATACTTACATGAATATATTGGTCAACAAACATGACTTAGTTAGCTGTGGTAGGTTGATTTGTTTTACCTCGTTGGTCATTCGTTGTTAGTGGAGTCAAAGGACCATTTGGTAGATTAATTAATTTTGACACTAAAAGATACTTGACTGGAATGATATATGAAATGAACTACTAGTATAAAGGATACAGACATATGTTGGACTCACGGTTGAAATTGAAGCAGAGTCCCGTGTCTGTGAATGTGTGAGAAAAGCTGCTGGAGGACTGAGATGTTCCTTCCCATGAACTCTGTAACGAGAGGACTAATCACGCGTACATGACAGTCTGAAAGGACAGGGTTAATTATCGAGGCGTTTTCCAATTACAATAGACTAATTTCCAAATATTTTACGGCTGTTTATTGTTATGTATTCCTACCACGTGACACTTTCAACAGAATAGTTCTGTCCGCATATATCTATCTACGAGATGTATGTATACTTTAAAGTATTCGTCTTTACGTTTATGCTAGCTAAACACAAAACCCTCCATTTCAGTTATATCATTAATAAGTGTCTCGACTAAATATCAAGAAAAAGGCATATACTTAATCGATGCCTTATACGTACACAAATTTACTATTGATAAACAGCGACAATACCTACCCAGATGATGGAGTCATTGATTGTATGGGCCACTTCAAAAGACAAGCTGTTCAGCAATCGGATGGACGAGAGATCAAACTTAGAACCATTGAAGTCTCCATTGCTATTTTGGAAACTGTAGGCATAAATGGTCTTCACAGCTGCCGAGACATTGAGCTGATCTGCCTGGCTTCTCTTCACGATGTTGGTGCTGCAGATGGTGATGGTCGGAAAAGGAAGTTCCTGCGCCAGCTTGATGTCGATGTTGACGCTGATGGGGTAGGAGAGGTACAATTGCATTTGTTTAACTATATTGAATGCTGTAAACGTCAACCCTCCACACACAATTATGATCCAAACGAACCGTCGCGGAAACCCTAAAGTACGGTCCGTAATCTGAGGTACACCTTGCATGGACACGTAGTCCACCAGCCGCGGTCTGGACACTGGCGCTTCCCCTGGCATTGTGCCTTGGTCCTTCACCATCCTAACTGTGACACTATACTATCCGTGATATCCTAATCGTAATATCCTACGGCATTAAGTAGCGAAATACTAATTGTCATTACACATCGTCTTCTTCTCACGTTCTTGAATGCTTCGGTTTCCTTTGTTGATTCGTTTTGTAGATAGACGTTTCCAATTAACAACTGTTTCCCCATCTTTGACCATTGTTTCTAACCACTGATCCCTGTTTCTAATCATATTGGTATTGATAATTCAGGTCTGGTGGTACTCCCTGATGAGTACACGCACCGCGGTTCATTCTGCTCAAATAAGAAGTACTAGTATGTATTATTAATTGCAGACCGGACCTGAATATTGTTATGTGACACTTGTATAGCACTCACCACCACAATGTCCAACGCATCACAGAGGGCGAAAGTTCACAGTTACTACGATACCTCTGTCCCTCAATGGGAGCAACAAGTTGTAGCAAATATATAATATATTTCTCACGAGAGCTAACCATTATTTTGATGTTGAATAAAATATGGCTGTGGATATTTCCACCTTACTTCGGCGGCATTCACACACCAGGGAATATGTTTACTGATTGACCGTATTTGTTAATAACCGCGACTGAGCCGCTATAGTATATAGGTAACATCGTTGAGTATCTAACGACTAATAGTACTAGGAGTAGTAGTAGTAGTAGTAGTAGTAGTAGTAATAATAATAATAATAGTAGTATCAGCAGTAGTAGTAGAAGTAGTGGTAGCAACAACAATAACAATATTAACAATATTAACTAATAAAAATAAGAACATACATGTTAAATGTCATTATCATTGCTTCGAATTTGGTTTATGTATACATGTTTACGTGTTGTTAATTACTAATACATGTACATACATTAAATATCCGATATAATTAGGAATACCATGACATCCTATTACCATTCTAACTACATGTATATCATTATTATGAATATTTTTAAACGTTGATGGATTAGTGGCCATAAGTAGGTCAACATTTATTTTAGACGTATCCGGTGTACTGATTCTGGTGATAGACTCATTGGGGAAATATACGTGGCTGTTGTATTTACGTTGTATCCTGATCTATGTTGAATAGACGGCTGAACACATGCTGAATAACATGATTCATCTCTGAATCGAACACAAATTTAAGTAAACGATCCATACTTAGTCAACCCAAGGCCTAGTTTTTACCGGAACATGTCCAATTCTGTGAAATTCTATCCAATTCCCAAAATAGACGTGACCCACTTAGACCCCAATTGCTGATCAAAATATACGTTAATTAGCATCCGTCACACTTGGGATGGTGTGTCTCTTTCTGGTTTGAGGTGGTATCTGTATTTTCCAAACTTTTCTTGTGGACCCAACATGCCTCGATATACCGGATACAGAAATCGACAAACTCTACGCATGTCAAAATGCTTGCTCCCAAAGCGAGGCCAAGAGCGCCACCTATGTCACAGAAAAGGTCAAGGATGGAATAAGAGTAACGTTTCTGAATGGAGCCGTATGACATGGACGTCATGTAGATGTCGATAGCTACATAGTTCTTCTTCCAGTACAGTTTGCTTTTTTTTGTGTTCTTAGCAAGTGCTGCGAGATATTCATCAGTCAAGATGATGTGTGAACTCGACTTCACGTTAAATTCCTTGTATGAGCATGTTTGAGGGCAGGACGACTCGCACTCACTCTTATTGCGGAGGTATTTGTCTCTTGTAGGATTAAAGCATGCTACCATTTGAGCAGGCGTACACCTCGACACATTGCTGGGCATGGACGCATCCTTGCAAGAACAGTGTCGAACTATGTACTCAGTAAAACACTCAATACGACACGCCTCTCGAGAGTAGCTGCTCTCGTACAATTTCAGCTGCTTGTTGCCACAATTGCTGAGACCACCAGGAGCGCTTACCTCCTGAAACAGAGGTAAGAAAACCGAAGTTTGATGAACATAGGAGACCCGATAAACATACTAAAAGAACACAACAAATTCATGTAAGCTATAATAGCTTGTCAAATAATTCATGTATTACTATCCATACTACGACGTTGACTGATTGGTTCACACTAACGAAGACAATTAGTAGCTAACATTGACTGACCAGCACGTCCAGGCCGTAGAAGTAGTGTGAGCCTGGATACACGGCCATACCCAGCTCGTTCATCAGCGGAGGGACGTTGTGGGCATGTACTGCGATCTGGAAGCGATAGAAGTTCCTATAATGTACTACACCAACAACGTATCTTTATTAGTCTACACTAAACGACAACGTCTTTGTTTAGGGTAATGTGTTATTTCACTATTTGATGTCATTATTTACTACCTTGTGTGACGTCATGTTCTCACCAGAAAGCCATGTCCTTCACTGTTAGTGGAGCTGCGGAGGAATTCCTCGGACATTGCATTCAGAGACAGATGTAAGCCATATTGCCGACCAGAATTCATCACGGGCAGAGTTCCGTTTACTGCCGACAAAATAAAAGCTACCTGATGTCATGTTCCTCTGATAAAACTGTGAGAGGAAACTCAGGGGTGGATTTAGGCGGGGCTCACTCGGCTTGCGCCCCACTTAAATTGAAGAATTTTGTTTAATGAATATACTATGGTTGGGTTATAACACTTGATATTGACGAAGCTTTAGAAATGTATGACGGAAGGCATCGTATACGGATGTTAACTACTGCATTCTGTATCATAAAAAAATGAATTAAAATAGTCACTGAAATTATGATGAGCCCCGCCTAAAATACACTTTGAGCAACCCATGAAATGAAAGTCTTGATCCTACCTGAAGCTGGGTAAATATAAACAAGTGACTTAGAAACATATCCATTATAGTTCAGTTGTGGACGACAACTACAGGTATTTGTATTTGAGAAGTAATCAATGTGTTCACTTGCAATGAATGAAGTCAATAGTTAACGTTATGGGTGTCCAGGTGTTGCTGGACTAAGATATTACCGTTAAATGAAAAACAGACGCCAACTTCAGTGAATATGTGGGAGAAGTTGTCGACGGTGCACTCCAGTCCTTCCCAGGTACACTGGAAATCAGCAACAAGTAATTAGTTCGTTCTCATGACGTTATTATTTAAGAGCAGATATCATGCTATATGCCGTCCACTGTCTGGTATCCAGGGACCACATAGCCCCCATTGTAGCATAGAGGGGCACTTTAATGAAAATTGCAAAGTCCTATTGTGATTTATGAGAGAAATTACATATATGGGTAAATGACTAGGGGCCAGCTGTACCCCCTCCACCACCCGCCCCATAGCTAGCTACTGCCATGTACTATCTGAGCATTTACGAAGCTACAGTTTGCGTCAACTAACAGTGCAAGACATATGCTTGTAGCAGCAGATTGTCGTTGCTTTAAGGTAGATATATACATTCTTTAGGGTACCGTTTATTTTCAATACAATGTCAATTCAACTTTCACTTACCCAGAGTAGAGAGTCGTTGACTGACAGAGCGAACTCTATAGATGCACGGGTCTCGCTAAGGTAAGCGACATTTGACAAATCCACCTCAGATAGATTGTATTCTATGTTTCTCTTTTCAAAGCTGTAGGCCATGATTAGTTTGATCTCGTCTGTGATATTGAGGAGATCCATCTTCGACTTCTTCAACGCGTTAGTATTGCAGATGGTGATGGTCGGAAATGGCAGATGTTCTGCGAGTTTGACATCGATGTTGACACTGATAGGGTTGGAACAGTAAAGCAGAGTCTGCTTGGCAATATTGAACGCCGTGAAGGCCAGCCCGCAGATGAGAATAATAATCCAGAGCAAACGACGAGAAAAGCCTGAAGTAACGTCATTAATCTGCGACATGCCTTGCATGGTCACGTGATCCACGACCCTCGGCTTGGGGTATGAACTCCGCTTTGTTTTGCTGTCCATTGTGGTGCAGTTCACAACAATAGAACGATTTTATCCTCTTCACAATCACAATGTGGTATTTCTGAAGTACATTCACGTTGGTGTTTCTGTTTATGTCAAATAATGCCCATGTAATTAAATGCTTGTAGATAAGTTCTACCCAACTGAGTTATGACTATAGGTCACTGATTTTACAACCTATACACACTCTTCTGTAATAGTACATCTACCTACTAATCGCTTGATTAAAGTGGCAACCCACGTTTATAATGATGACATCAGATACAAATCGCCATGTCAACTTCAATCCATAAACATTACGCCAGTATCGATAAACGTTTCTATTTCGCATTTAGGCTCTGTCGCAATGGGACAGCAGTAAGCGACATGCTGATTTAGTGATAGGTATGCTGTACATTCAGAGCATTCTGTGACCATGTGCCATGATCATGACGCAGCAATCTGTGAGGCTGTCAAGAGTCTGTTTACAGAATACTAGTATATTGCTACTCCACCTCATAAATAACCATCGTCTTCAAAAGAGGCAGAATAAGTGTAATATCATTAGACAACACACATACTTTCTATACAAGTAAATCATAATGCCATCTCGTAAAAGTTCACGCATTTCCTAAATGAGAAATGCAAATAAAAGTGATATTCCAATGAAAAAAACACCTGTAACGACTAGATCTAATGAAGTTAAAATCAATATGACTCTAATAAACTTGAAAACAACGCCATAATTTAAACAAGTAATAATTACATTGTAGTCGGAACTATGGAAACAAATAACTATTTTTAAAACCTTGGAAGATCCGATTCATTCTGTTTTGATTTAGGATCCATGTTTTTCACGGTTGTCTTGAATCCCCAATACGCCTCGATACATCTGATGCAGAAGTCAACGCATTCTACAAATGTCAAGATACTGGCACCCAAAGCGAGCCCAAGAGCACCACCTATGTCGCAGAAAAGGTCAAGGACGGTATACGAGTAACGTTTCTGGATGGATTGATATGACATGGACGCCATGTAGATGTCAATTGCGATGTAGTTTTTCTTCCAGTATTGTTTGCTTCTGTTTGTTTTCTCACCAAGAGTTTCTAGATACTCATCAGTCAACATGAGGCTTGAACTTGACTTCACGTTGAATGATTTGTACGAGCATGTTTGAGGGCAGGACGACTCGCACTCACTCTTATTGCGGAGGTATTTGACTCTTGTAGGATTAAAACATGCTACAATTTGAGCAGGGGTACACGTCGACACATTGCTGGGCATAGACGACTCCTTGCAAGAACAGTGTCGAACTACGTACTCAGTAAAACATTCAATACGACACGCCTCTCGAGAGTAGTTTCTCTCGTACAACTTCAGCTCCTTGTTACCACAATTGCTGAGACCATCTGGTGCGCTTACTTCCTGAAACAGATGTAACGAAATAATAACTGAAATACATATTATAGTAGCATATACTCATACAATACTGAAGATGTTAAGGTCTTGACATACTTTATTAAGATTGATTGAACACACTAACGAAGACAAGTAGTATCTAATATTGACTGACCAGCACGTCCAGGCCGTAGAAGTAGTGAGAGCCTGGATACACGGCCATACCCAGCTCGTTCATCAGCGGAGGGACGTTGTGAGCATGTACTGCGATCTGGAAGCGATATGAGCAATGTAGATACGATGCTCATTTCCATATAGTATACATCATCTACGTCATGGACTGTTTTTCTATTTGAGATACTTTAAATTGATGAATGTGTTTTACTTTGCTATGTGCATGATCTCATTGATATCGATATGTGTATACCAATGACATTTGTTTGATACCACTGGTTGACGTATTGTTTTAACGGCATTTACTGACGCCACTGACTGACGCCATTGTACTACGCCATTGTATGTTTACTCACCAGAAAGCCATGACCTTCAGTTTGATCCAGACTCCGGAGAAATTCCTCCGACAGGGCATGCAGAGACAGATGTAAGCCATACAACCTCCCTGAATTCCTCACAGGAAGAGTGCCATTCACTGTCCAAAGATTGCAGTATTATGCCAAACAACGGATGTCAATGTATGTAAGGTTAACGGGAAGACGATAGGAAGCCAGTACAATCTGTATGTAGGGATTTAACTGCTATGTATTGAATAATGGATACCACTTTCCAGAGGTATGTGTACTGGTAACGTGTGGATACCACACAGGGTATCGTTTCTGGAAGCTCTCATATTTACTACGAGACCATAAGCACTCTTGTAGAGATCTCTAATACATGACGCTCGTGTACTTACGACAGCACTATGGTCTCATACATAGTGGACACTAGGGCCGTATTTGATTGACAACCGAGGGCCGAGTCTGGGTGCATGAAAAGCAAATCTGATTGGTCAGTAACGTTCGTCTCACGTTCGTAAAACTAGTTTTTGGACTCCTGTAGAATAGTTCCAATCAAACACGACATAGAGCTACTTGACTCAATCGCTGCTAATCGCTGCTAATGGTCAGAAAGTCGTTAAACTGGATGTTCATGAATCCCGGAAGTTTTGAATAAATATGTTTTTAAAAATGTCGCTGACATGATACTAGTAGTTTGGATATTACAGTATATGTAGAGTTTAGGTTCAAACCGGAATGATTATGTTATGATGAGGTACCTCGCCATCCAACCATCTAGGGATTATAGAATATACCTACCGTTGAAGGAGAAACACAGTCCAATGTCCGTGAGCACATGGGTGAAATTGTCGAAGTCGCACTCATAGCCTTCCCACGTGCACTGGAATTAATAAATCAAATAAAAAATATAAACTTATATATAGAGCTGGTTTTCAGGCTTGGCTGTTCAAAGTGATTATTTGTGCATGGGCCTAATGGTAAAATATAGTCTTTAAACATAAAACATTCCCTTCATACGATGATTAAAAGCAGATGATAATAAATTAAGCGAGGTGGCAAATAGAAAAAGACAAATCTTGCTTTAGCTAAACTTTATGAAGAAGAGACGCTCTATTAGCCATTTTTCGAATTGGTTTAAAGTAAAACAGATTTTCTGCATGCCATCTCTCTAAAATGGTGTGGTATCATTCTATTGGCGCTTCACTTACCCAGAGCAAGGAATCGTTGATAGTGTGACCTATTTCTCTAGACTCGCGGGTAAAGTTGATACTCCTGACCTTAGACATATCAATCCCAGATCGATTGTACGTTTGTTCCAGCTTCTCAAAAACATACGCATAAACGATCTTGGCTTCCTTTGTGATGTTAAGGAGATCACTTTGCGACTTCTTCAAACCGTTGGTGTTGCAGATGGTGATGGTCGGAAATGGCAGTTCCTCTGCTAGCTTGATATCGATGTTTACACTGATAGGGCCGGATCGGTACAATTGAATCTGTTGTGCGATATTGAACGCTGTAAAAAGTAGACCTCCTAAGAGGATAAAAATCCAGAGCAGACGTCGTGGCAAACCGGAAGAAGTGTCATTAATCTGTGACATCCCTTGTATAGTTACGTGATCCACCATCCGGGGTTTCTTAAATGGACCGTTCTTTCCATCGCCCTGCATTTTCAAGCAGTTAAATTGCTTGTCTTTATGAATATTTCCTTGGCTTGCAAACAGATAACTAGTGAAAAATAAATGTAGAGATATGCATTGACATCGACATTGACACTGTCGACAGCTGGTGTTAGTGTCAAGTCGCACTTTACAGGTAGCCTCATTAATCACGTGATTGAAGCAACATTACAGATAAGTTAATTACCTTAGATAATATCTCTCATAAGCTTAAACTGGCATATTATTTATGAAATGTAATATTGAAGCATATTGTTAATTGTAGCCGCAGCATGGGTGTATATATATGTGTACTACTACACAGATAATAGAGAAATAAATAATAATAGGAGGCGGTATCTGACTGCACATTATTACTATCCACATGTAGTATCCACCCCACCATAGGCGTTTTGTCAGGGATTTTGTCACGCAATTAATTTTATTAACAGAATCGCTCTCTGGAAAAGATGAGTGGATGTAAAATTAGATTTTATCTTATCACGATTTGCTGAATATTTAATGAGTATATGTGACACACAGAGCAATTACTTAGCTATCTACGTGCTGTAGATGGGCAAAAGAATTCCCCTGGTATTGACTCGTACATGACGCTGATTGATTCTATGTATAAGCAGTACTGATATACCAACATTCCAGCAGTACTAATATACCAACGTGCCAGCAGTACTGATATACCAACGTGCCATCAGTACTGATATACCAACATGCCAGCAGTACTGATATACCAACGTGTCAGCAGTACTGATATACCAACGTGCCAGCAGTACTGATATGCCAACATGCCAGCAGTACTAATATACCAACGTGCCAGCAGTACTGATATACCAACGTGCCATACCAACATGCCAGCAGTACTGATATACCAACGTGTCAGCAGTACTGATATACTAACCTGCCAGCAGTACTGCTATAACAACGTGCCAGCAGTACTAATATACCAACGTGCCAGCAGTACTGATATACCAAC
>JAUTBQ010148758.1:0-14420 GCA_032361185.1 Lepetodrilus ovalis | reverse complement strand
GCAACATTCAGCGCTACGGATGTTGCAGGTTTCCTCCTGCCCTAAACTGACAAGTCGTGATGTTAGTGAAAGATTCTGGAAAGCGACTATAAACCCCATTACAAAAAAAAAATATTAAAATAAATTGAGCTCTTCTCTCTCTGGTCTCAGACTCTTCTCTGCATGCCAGGTTTCGTAGTACTGTGTGTGTGTTTCTGGATCTTTGAAGAAAAAATATTAATTTATATTTAAATAATTTTAAGTGCCCTAGATTACCTTTTTCTATCAGACTTAACCACCTATTGAAGTTCATGAGACTCTGGATTACACATGCATGAGTTTATTTTGCTAATTTGTCACATAACTCATACATCCTGGGCCCCATTCCACAGAATAATAATAGCGCTACTAGAGTCGTAACTCCTTGACAACTCCATGTTAACACATAGGAGTTAGGACTCTCATAGCACTATGATTGTTCTGTCGTATGGGGCCTGGGCTTGATCGTAAGCATCTCATACTTTGTCCAACACATATTTTCATCGTCTATCATGTTTGATTTTCCTTATTCCAGATTCAGTTTAATTTCTTTACAAACCATTTTTATTTTATTTTGTATTTATTTTATTTTTTAAATCTTGTATTTTGTTTTTTACATCTTGATTATTTTGAACACAAAGTGATGATTCATTTCTTCACTCATTACATTGTTTTTTTTCCTCCAGAACGTCACGACCGACACACGGGTGAAGACCACTGGATTCCCTGACTTGACAAACGTGACAGCGATGTGGGAGATGGTGTCGCATGGAGACGGGCTGTTCAACATGGGTAGTCTGGTCGCATTCGCTCAGGACAACATCGGCACCTTCATGTCCGTGAGTACACTGCGGCTCAGCTTGTGGAGACTTTAAACTGATCTGACACCCGATACACAGTACAATCATAGCGCTAAATGCAGAGGAGGTATGGCTCTTGTGGAATGAGGCCGGGACCCGAGATTACGAAACTTTTTTGTACAATTTCAAGCTCAAGCTCAAGTTCTAAGATAAGTTATTCATGATTGTAACACTACCATCTTAATATATAAGCACACACTTTGTATGACTGTATTTCAATAACTAACATGTATGGTTCTACTGCCAGGTGTTCGAGTCCATCTGGCTGGTCATCAAGGGCAACATGGACCTAATGATGAGCATGATGACCGCCGTCTTGTCTGTCTTGTTGGGAGGTGGCACGGCCATCTTGAATTTCATCATTTCTGCTGTGAGCATCTTTTGTCTGTTCTCTGACTATTTATTTATGTACTTATATTGTGAATAAATTACCATATTTATGATTAATACTGAAGCCAAGAATAAAGTAAAATTATTATAAGCTAAATATGTCATATGCTGTATTTCATTCAAAATACAGTCGCACATGGGTTAAATCTTCTCACAGGAACATCTTAAGAAATAAATCAATCAGTCAGTCAAGAGCATTTATTCTGTAATGTAGTTTTTTTTATTGTCACCTGGCTCTGAGGTTACAAGACATTGAGCACGATTCCATGTGCTCAAATTCCAATAGAAAATTGGTCATTGCAAATGGGTGAAAGATTCCCACAGCGACATTAAGCTCCATAATCGCTCACTCACTAATAGAAAATTGAAGTTGAGTATGAAATCGTAACCTGGTGGCCTGACTGCTATGTTTCCGCACCACACAGATTCTGTTCCTGACCACTCTGTTCTACCTGCTGGCGTCCAGTGGTAACCAGTACAAGCCACTCGAGTGGTTCTCCAGCATGAGTCCATCAGCTTCAATGCAGGGCAGCAGCAAGGTCGGGGTCGCCGTCGAGGAGGCCATTAGGTCAGTACAGGGTCAGAGGCCATTAGGTCAGTGCAGGGTCAGAGAGCATTTAGACCTAGGCAAATTTTACTGGCAGAATGTTTTAAGTTACTATAGAAATTTAGTTCCACAATGTAATCACGATAGAAATGTAGATGTGATGAATTTCAAACTGAGTACTATGGACATGTTACAACTTTGCCTATTGTTATTTCCCTGTTGACAGTGGTGTGTTCATGGCATCACTGAAGATGGCTTCTTTCTACGGTCTATACACCTGGCTGACACACCTGGTGTTTGGCGTCAACGTTGTCTTCATACCATCAGGTGAGGTCCTTCTCTTCAGTGCAGATATATTAATATCAAACTCAATACTAATGACTGTAAGGTTTATGAATTAGTGTTATAACAGACTCGGATATATCTCGATATGCACCGGTTGTTCTCATTGTCATGTTCTGTATTTTCGTCCCACTTTCAGCCCTTGCTGCCATATTTGGAGCTGTGCCATTCGTAGGCACGTACTGGGCAGCTGTTCCGGCTATGTTGGAACTGTGGCTGGGTCAAGGTCGCGGTCTGCTGGCGATCCTCCTGCTCATAGTGCACATGCTCCCCGCCTACGTGGTGGACACCGCCATCTATAGCGAGATCAAGGGGTGAGCACCCACCTCTTCCACCCCCATTTCTCCCACCTCATCCCCATCCTCCAACTTGTCCACACCCTTCCACCATTACCATCTTCCTATGCATACAGCCTGACCACACCTCACTTCCAACAAACCAACATTCCATGTTGCACTGTCACAATTATCTGCCCCTTCATCACTCTCTCCACTGACTCCACTGATTGCGTCCCGTCTGTTCCAGCGGCCACCCGTTCATGACAGGTCTGGCCATCGCGGGCGGGATGTACTGTCTGGGTCTGGAGGGCGCCATCATCGGCCCCATCGTCCTCTGCTTCGTCGTGGTGGTCGTCAACATCTACGGCACCATGATGCAGCCCGAGCCCAGCACGCCCCGCGCAGCGCCACGTAAGTAGCACCTCAGAACCACAGCTGTTCTTTCTTGTACGATACCAGTGAGCGAATGAGTAAGAGCTACCATTGAGAGTGAGTGAGTGCTTGCGTAGGAGATACCAATGGGTGAGTGTGTGATGGGAGTGGGTGAGTCCTGTATGAGTGAGGAGCATAATGACATGTCATGCTAACATCTGGAATCCAGCATGTACCACCATAGCTCGAGATTCTTCTCTGATTAATTGTCAGCAAGGAAGGCTAGAGGAATCTCGAGCTAGTACCACCAGAGCATCATATAAGTAGCCACTTGGAACCACTGCGGTTATCTGCTGAATCATGTCAATGATATGTAGGTGACAGAAGAGCATGGAATCTTTTGCCACTCAGAACATATGGCAGTTCTCTACTGAATGATGTCAGGATTGTATTTTATGTGAAAGTGGACATGAGAGATCTGTTATTAGGTCAAATTGTAGTAGTCACCTATGGGTGAGATATTCCCGCTGCGACGTAAATCAATAATTCAATCAATCAAAAAAATAGTATATCGATAATAGCCTGATTGCAGTTCTCTGCTGAATGATGCTAACGATTATGTGTGACTGAGCGAGAGGCAGTATGATTGAAGTCTGTTGTCTTGCATCACGCTAACAGCATGGGGAGACAAATGTGATGCAAGTTTCATCAAAGAATTAGCATGAATATTAACATGCATCCACATTACGGTTGAACTGGAAAGTGTTTGTTCAGTTTGGTGATTAACATGTTGTAATTAATTCAATAACAAGACATTAAACGCATGTTTGAAGGCTTGGCGACTTGTTTCAGTACTGCATCTGGCAACTTTCTTTGAATGAGCGTGTAGCCTGTACGGCATATACGTAGACACATGGTCAGATAGGGGCCAGTGGTATGTGTAATTGTAAAACCTTCGTCATTCGGGTTCCATGTCTAGATACCATGTCCTGACACTGAGTCCTGTACTGTGTCGTGTCTGTTGTCTACGGATGTTTGCCAGTGTCACCATGCACAGCAATTGTAATTCAAGTGTAAATATTATTATGAAATTTTTGTAGATTATCAGCCATGTGTTGTATTGCAAATTCAACGGTAATGTACGTAGTTTTGTGTTGAATGCAATTCAAATTCATTTTATTTTCAAGCTTTATGGCTATTGATTGCGAGTTAATCATTTGAAATCGACTAATTCATTACAAACATGCTTTTGTTAGCTTTTGTTGCGAAAATTAAATTCATTTGCGTGATTTTTTATTCCAAGATTAAAATACACTGGAATGGTTTGAGTGCGTGTGTTTGTATTATTACTAGTAACTAATCGCTCACTTGATGCTGTGATGTGTGTGCATGTTTGAGTGTTTTACTAAGTTCATGTGTTTGTATGTAAACCAGGGTTTAGTCTCCGTGCCCCCAGTGACAGAAACACCCCTCAGTGGAATGTAAAACGGTGACCTTCATATGACCTTGTGCTTGTTTAGCCATTCTATTTGCATATACCATGTAAGCAGAAAGTTTTCATGTATTTTATTTCTGTGGAATTTGTGGTAAAGTATATAAGCTTGAAAATTGTGTCTTGAAAATATCAATGTGCAAGCTAAGTAAGAATTACAAAATTAATGTTGATGGTCCAAAATTGATCAATAGAATATAGTGACTGGATAAGATTAGGTGGTATCTCCAGTCATATATGATAAGGTGCAAAAAAGGATAGCTAATTATACTTCAATAGGCTGACATGAAAAGGATAAATTTGTCAAATGCCTACTACCACCAGATTATGGACTCAGTTTTGTCCTAATTTCACTGGATTCATCTAGAATCTACAAATCACAAAAATATACCTTGAAATGTTTGAAAATCACTATCCACGAAATCTTCTGCTTATGTGGTATATAGAAATATGGCTTGCTTCTACCCTCCAAACTGTAGATAGTACCACCACTGCTCACCACTCAACTCTCCTCATATAATCTTCATTAATTATTAATGTTTCCACCAAGAGATATACCACATTTGTAGTGAGTGGGTTTTCAGCAATCGTCTTGAAATACAGTAGTTTTTCTTACACAGAAAAGTAACATACATGCAGTATTTGAGAGTTATGTATTGGTTCCACTTTTTCAAAACTATCTCGGGTAAGAATAGTATCACCATACCACAAGAGATTGGTTGAGTGCAAATGTTTAGTTCTGGGTTACATGTTTGCCGTGAATAACATTTTCAGTTATCATTGTTACTGGTGACTTCAGAAGCATTGACATTGACATTCCATCAGTAATCAGTGGTAATACAATATCTGATACCATTACTTATATTACAATGAGTGCCAGTCATATGACTGAGAGAATCTTGAAAGTGCCTCTAAATCCCAATTTAACCAAGCAGCAAAACTGTAAGAATACCCATGCTTATGAAGGTGTAGAATTAACATTTCAGTTGACACAGCTTTGTATGTGTTTGTAATTTTTTTTTATTTCATGTCACTGATACACTAATTGCTGATTGCTGATCATGATGTACTGCTAGTTAGAAAAACAATATCATCCTTTTTGCACCGTTCCATTCGGAACACTCACATACAATAGACTATCATCATCATCATCATCATCATCATCGCACCTGTCTTACCACATCCTCATGTTATCAGGTGACTTGCAATTGTGGCCATCTTACCGTAATAATTGTGAGTGTCAGCATGTTGTCAAATAAATGTAAAACAACTCCAACACCTTCTGCTTTGAAACTGGCCCTACCTGTATGTAAATTATCACTACCTGTATGTAAACCTGGCCTTACTTGTATGTAAACTAGCCATATTTTTAATTAAACTAGCCTTATTTTCATGTAAATTAGCCCTACATGTATGTAAACTGGCCCTACTTGTAAGTTGTATGTAAATGTTTAATGCTATTTCACACAGACAATTCTAATTTAGGTTTTGCCTGTATTAATATTATTCATTTCACTGTCAAGCTAGAATGTCATCCAAATGTAAAAGTTTTGATTCTTCATTCTCAGTAAGGTTTGTTTTCTTCTTCCCATAGAATACATGGGCTAATAAATGTTAAATTGCAAAATCACTATAGCTCTAGCTTTGTGAAACTGGGCAGCATAGAGAACATGAAACATTGTCATACGCAAGTCACCTACTTCATTGTCCTGCACGTATCGTGTAAAGCTTATTGTCCATGTACATGTTGATTTGTCACATGCTATCTGACTAATATTATATTGGAATAATCTATGATGAAAGGTTTCATTTTGTTTTAATTAAATTTAATTAAAATTAATCTTTATTACAAGATGTGATTTTCAGATTTATGTATAAATTGAGCATTTATCTTGATAAGTTATGCCAATAAAGAGGTTGGTAAACAGAAGTAGTAGGAACAATAGTAACAATAACATGTATATTTTTTATATGCCAAATCCATCCTGAAGAGCATGCTCAAAGCTCTACCTATCATTAGGTATAGGCCTGTATGATAACATCATGATAAATGTATACGTATTACTGGTGGTTGTGTGTATCCTGTGGAAGTGTCAGCTAGTGGTCATACTAGTATACTCCTGGTACAACTATCTGCAGTTCAAACATGGTTTTCTTACCTTTCAGGTCGCTGAGTTCAGATGTTATTAAAACCTCCTGATGTTTACTAAGCAACGTTCCAGAGAGACAAATCTGAAGTCAAACATACAGCTGAATATTATAGGTTGATGAATGAGATGGTTGTGAGAATGGAAAGGCCTAAAGATATCTTTAACAATCTATTCTACATATTTCATATATTCCTTTGTACGGTAGGCCTTGTGAAAGACACCCGAGGCAATTTTATTATCTTTTTTTTTTACCTTATAAAGACAATTATTCAATTATCATTTTATTAATAAAAAAGCAATGCTTACAACATATTTTACAAGGACTAATTCCTATCATGTATAACATCATGATAAATGTACGTTTTGTATTATGTACATCCAATGTAATATTATCACTTTGGAAAGCAAGTACATGTACTAGTCAATCTGTTTGTCAGAGGTAGAGTTGCTGACATTTTCGCACAAAAATCAAATTCCATGTTTGATTTCAACATATTTTATCGACATTAATTTATTTGAACATTATTGACATGATTACTACTGTGTTATAAAAATCAGGTAATGACTGAATTAACCAAAATAGACTTTTGATGAACATTAAAATACCTCAGTTTTTTTCTTGGTACAAATCTAGTAATATGTGGTGGACATACGGTAACACTACTATGATGGGATTGTTGATTGTTTACACAATACGTAATGTTCTATTTGTTGTGTCACACTGACTGACTGACAATTGAACTAGCAATCAAAATTAACACTAGTCCACTAGCCTGGGGCCATTTCTCCCAATGCTAAAGGTATCCTAAGGACTAGTAGAAATTCATTTCTTTTGTTATTTGTATCATTATTCGGACTAGTAAGTTTTAAAGCTGATTTTGATCCCTGTTTAATTACTCCTTTGTTTTAGAATATTTATGAATGTTTGAAGACGATTACAATATGCATATTTTTATGTTGGCATTGGTAAATAATTTTGCTTTACCACTGTAACCACAATAAGTTATTTATTTCGAATGCATAATTATTGTTTTAGATGACTCGTGTTTAAAATACTCGTCCTTCAATTAGTTTTGTAGTAAGTAGGCAACATTTGATGGGTGCATATCATTTGATTTTCTGTGTTGTATGTAGAACTGCTAGATCTCTGTAGTGTTAGTAATATTTCAGATATTTCTTCTGAAGATACTCCCATATCGTTACTCCCATATCGTTATTTCCTAACTAATACAATGTTGCATGAAGTGATTTTTTTTTTTTAATGTCCTAATGTGTGCCGTGCCAATCATGGTTTTCACTAATGCATCACCAATATGTATGTCTCCACACTTTCAGTGATGAGGATAAACAGTAAGAATACATTTTTAACCCAAATTTATTCAGGGCTTAATGACATTAGTCTATATATACATTAATACAGAATATGAATTGTCTACTAAGTAAAGTTGTACATTAACCCTCTCCCTGCTGGATTTGTCACAAACACTGCTCTTTAGGGCATCTCTGGTTACCTGCAGCATGGAGAGGGTTCATGGTTCATGTTCATTTGTGTTAGTTATCTCCCCTTTCCTGTCATCTCCGTCCTCGCATAGCCCATGTTATCAGTCTGACTTGCAACTTGGTGATGTCCGATATCAACAATAATGACACATTGTGCCGAAATTTTTATATTTAATTTTAATGTTTTGCAAGTAATAACTATATAACACGACCGATAATATTTAATTCATTTATTTATTGCCAAAATGTTACATCATTATCTACATGTATTAGCATTTTCTTTTCTAATAATCTTAATAAGAAGCTTCCTATTAATAGAGACAAGTACCATACATAAAAAGAAATACTAGTATTCAAAAAATATGTTTCCTTAGTAAAGGGTGAGTTGATACATGATGATGATATCTCAAACCTATGTTTTTATCTGCATCTGGTTCAATTTTACCAGGGTTCAATTTCACAGAAAATATGCTGAGTTACCATTCTCATAGTGCTATGATTTATTTCTTGATTGGGACCCAAACTCTGCTATGTGCAAGTAAGATTATCAAACACAATTTGATTCAATATTTAGTTAATTTTAGTTAATCATCCTGATGAGAATCGAACTGATATCATGGGCATGTCACCCACCCCTGCCATCTTTGTGATACATCTTGTGTCTTCATACTGAAGCTGCTTTATCGTGTATGTGTATACTGTATACAGTAACACATTCCTGTCTTGAGTGAAATATTGAAGCTGGAATACCTCGTGCATCAGCAACAACACATTTCTATTTTCGTCGCTTATGGGTGAAGTCTTCCCACTGCAATGGTATGCAAACAAATCACTCATTTCTCTGTAATCTGAATCATCTCTTACATGTATGTAAAGAAATTGGATATATCTGTAAGTTTTTAATGTTTATTGATAATACATGTACATGTATATTAAAAATATACAATAATGTAATATGTTAATCTCTGTGTGCAATATTAGGCTATAGATGTGTGTTCATATCTAAGACTTATTTTAATAGGGTTTCATTATAAGCTTTTAATGTGTTTTGCTTATCTTAACATGTAATAATAGCATGTGAAATTGTAAGCTTAAGCAATATTTTATTTTAAATGCTGCACATTTCCATGAGAAATATATGCCAACTTCGCACAACAATTCCTCAGAAAAGTGATATGCAATGTTTGCAAGTGATGTGCTTTCTCAGTTAAAGAAAACATAAGATATCTGCTCAAATCTGGCTTGCTAGGGGTCGTTGTGTTTCAATAATCTGATAATACTAAATTTGTGTCCTATTTATTCATGCATGCATTTTTATCATATTTACAGCATACAGATAGAGAGAAGGCATGTTTTACTACTTGTTATTCTCACAATGTTATTGAAATATGTTAGTTGCTACCATTTTTACGACCTTTTCTACCAATTTAAAGCTACACACTATGTACTGTACTGTAATTGTTCTCACATCATGTCACATTTAGCAAAGTTTGTATGATATGGAATAAAGTGTATCAAGACAGTATAGAGATATTCAAAATGAAATTTATTAAATTATTATATTATTGTGATTAAATGGAAATTGTGAAAGACAAATTTTACTGCTGATTTATATGTACAGTCAGTAATATTTTCTTGTTTAAATGTTGTGGCAACATTTGTATTAAAATAATGTTGTTATTATTATTATTATTATAATTATTATTATTATTATTATTATTATTATTATTATGACCTGGTATACTCTATAGTCAACACTCTATCTGTATGCTACAAACTGCGATCTCAACAAGGTGCTATTTTTATCCATTTATGTTGTTATTTCTCTGGAGGGTATCTTCACATTCCTTCTGTGCTTTCTAGACATGTTAATTATTTGTAGATAGTTGTAGTATGACATAGAAGGTATAATGTGCCATATCTACTAGTAGTTAATTATCTTATTTTAGATGGTATAAGATGCTACAAGATATTTTGGTAATTTTGCCATGCAAGGTCATTGAAATAATGTATTCTTTCTGTATGTAAGTTATAACAACATACATGAATATTATTGAATGCTGTGGTTATCATAATAATAGTGAATATCAGTGAATGCTTTGATTACCTTCCTTGTAAGGGTAATCAAATCTCTTTAGAAGATGGTATATATTACCAAATATACATGATAAGTATTTTACCAATGAGATGAAACCCAATGGAAATATATTCCAAGAGGTCAGAACCTTTTCATATATGAAATTTAATTCTATTAATAATTGTCCCTTTTATCATGTTGCCATGATTTTATATTCTGGAATGATTTTGAAAGATGCTGATTTGATTCTATTTGTTATGATACCCTGTGTACAATGCTAATACATACATCGAGTGGCATAATAAATACCATTAGAAACATATGTTTGTGAATTATTATTGTGGAGCGCAGTGGTCTAGACTAGAGGTAGCTCAAGTCATTGTGTAGTATTCTTGAACACTGCTCCAGTTCATCCAGCTGTAAAATGGGTACCTGGTAGGAAAAGATGGAATTGTGAATGTTAACCTTCTAGCACCTGAAAATATTTTTCATAGGCCACTATTAGAACCAATGCTGATTATTTGGTATACATACATTCTTGTACATATGCCATGTTCTTCACATTGGTTTACTCATCTATACTATATATGGACACTCAATGAAGACTGCTGTAACCAATTTATTCAGGCAATTCTTTCAAGGATGCATACTTTACATGTCATATGGACGGTATTCTTCATAGATGGGTTGCTGCAAAAGAAATGCACCGGGAATGCATTCGCGGTACATTGAAGGTCATTACATCCAAGGAGCAATGTATTCAATAGACTAACGGACTTTGTAAGAAGTTCTCAAAAATATTCGCTCAAATCTTGCACACGGTGATTCCACAAGTACATAGAATATGAATGCCAGCCCGTAGGATAAGACCCATGTTCCTAGGAAGGTCCATATCTGCAATAAAGAATAACAATTGCAGTGATGTATTGGTTGCTATCATAAATACTAAGGACTAATATCAAGTGAAATCATACATAATTTGTAAATGCCAAATACAGTTAAAATGAGAACTTAATTGACACAAAGGGTGCAGTCGTATACTTTCATAATAATTTGCAGTTGATCTTTAATATCAATAGTACAAGAGAAGTATATTACGAGTCGACCAGAGCATTGGACACTCACGATGCCATGTGTGGAGTAGTAAAGGGACATCCTGGCGTTTGCCATGTACCAGTAGAAGACGACACCCTGGAGCAGGAAGGCAGCGTAGGTCAGTCTACCCAATGGCCGCCATGGTTTCCAAGAGAGGAACGAGTTGACTGCACCTGGACACCCAGATATGGAACATGTCATCACTTCATTGTAAAAGGAGCATGCTTTGTTCCAAGACGATCGCCTTTACGGCAAGCCTCATTTCAGATGAAGCTATGCCTTAAGTTATCTAAAGAAATACAGATATAGGTCTACATTATTAAATTAAGTTACGCCTGCAGTAGCACTATACATGTATCATCTTTCTGTAGAAAATGGACTGGTCCAGAGATTACGAAGCTTTTTGCTCAACTCAACAAGTTTTGTTCGCAAATCTCCATATAAATTTGAGCTTGAGCATGAAATCGAACTCAAAATGTGTTGTAAATTTGGGGTCATGTATCGTATACGTAAGATAAGTACGTTCTCAACTGATAAAGATGTCGGTGTATACGATATTTTATAACGGTAGTTTTAAGTCCCTATAAGTAGTATAGCCTACAAGAGTGTCGTGCAACTGGAACAAGATTCGATTTTCAAGTTTTAAAATAAAAGTAATCCCAGGCTCACCTCCCACGCCACTGCAGCACACGAAGACGACCCAGGACACGGCGAGAGCCCAGGCTAGTCTGAAGACAGTCTGGTGAGCAGTGCGAGACCACCGTGTCCACACCAACTGACCGCTGTCCCACTGTGTGGTAGTGATGTAGGTGCAGGCCAGACCAACACCACCAGCTGCTAGCCACCCCATTGTCTGAACAGTCTGAGAATAACGGAACATGCAGTAGTGGTTATGGAGTTGGACGCCGCTGCGGGTATCTTTCATCCATTTGCGTCTACGTTGCATGAAGGACATGGAATGGAATTATGTGTGAGGACAAAATATGGTGGGGTTTAAAAAGACCTATAGGAAGGATAGCGGCCAGTTATCGCGGCGTACTATTTATCGCCACCACCCTGTCACATAGAGGAGCAACAGCTCTTCCACTTTCATGATAAGGAAGTTGTTCAGAAAAGTATCCAGGAAAAGGTTAGTTATATACAGTATTGTAACCAGTAGTTTAAAGTACTTTTTAAATGCGACTGAAAGTCTAACAATTCTATTGGTCAGAACAATAAAAAAAAAGTATATGGCCTGATGCTAGTACAGATGTGCCCAATAGTTGACCAAATTACAGGACTTAATTAAGAAATACGATACTATATACAGGATACTCTTTAATGAAGATACAAGACCATAACCATCTCGTTGGTAGTAGCCTGTACTGATATCACGCTAGAGGTTGCTTATACAAGAGCATTATGGCCTTGGTTTACATATTACAACAGCTTCATAAGAGAATACCCAGTAGACAACCATTACAATACATGTACATGTACATCATATCTATTGATACCTTCCTCATCTGTATCCGATGTGTTTTCTTGTATATTATATATCCCAGTGCCATTCCTATAGCGTACACTCCCACTCTGCAATAGGGCATCACATATATTCTGGAAGAGTATTCCACTTCGTTCCTAGTTTTAAAGAAAGAAAATAAGGTCGACATAACAACAACAAAATACTATGTATGGAGAAGAAAAAATGAAAATATTGAAAACCAATTGGACATGGGGGAAATGTAGCTTTTTGTCCATTCTAGACAAATAAAATGCACCTACTTTCAGGTAAATACGTTTGACCATGAAATATATACATGTATGTCGAGAAACCGTGATTGTATGCCGTTGTTAACGGCATACAATCACGGTTTCTCGACATAGGTTCGTAATTTCTACTTACAATAGTATGGAGCCGTTGATAGTATACTCCAAGACGATGGTGGATATAATGTGCGTGGCGATGAATGCCATTAAAACCAGAAAAGCGATAACAGCCCACCTTCAACAGAATATTATACATGGGTTATACCGTATTATTATAGAGATAATTATGTCCGTCGATGCGAGTTCATTCAGTATACTTATTCCCAGCATTAGTGCCTACATTGGATCCCACATTACACGTCTCTCCCGACACGAGGAATGCGAATGTCTTTCTATGTATACAAATAGCATCGTATGGTATGAACTTAGCATTCTGGTTTAATACTGACTAATGTGCTCAATACGTTAGGTGTAGTTAAGTATCGTTAACTGTTTAAAACAAGCGATTGTACACCACACATACCCGCTCGCCAGGGGCAGAATAGCAAGGGGAGCAATCCAGTGGAACTGCATGTCCAAAGTCAGGAACCAAGTCTGAGCCATACACTGAAATCAGAGAGTTATGTCAGATCTATCCCCAAATACCTAGACAGTGACTGCATGCACAGGGAGACAGTGACCCTGTGTTTTAGAGGATGAATCTGAGCACTTTATGCATTATTGTACGATCACCAGTTCCTAAAGACAACAATGTCACATTTACCATTCCATTATTATTATTAATACTCTCCGTGGTAAAGGCAACTTGAAATGCCTTAAATATAGCAGCGGCTGCGTCTAATCCAACAGGGACAGATCACACATACTGGTGGACGTCATCTACTTCCATAGGTATAAGAAGCAAAATAGCTGGTTAACTAAAGTGAAGGTATCTTGAAAGTGGCTCTAAATCCCAATTAAAAATAATAACATCATTCATTATTATATAGGCCTACGACACATTCTGGGGTGCGTTCAAAGACGAAATCGGCTAGAAATCGGCTGACCAAACTAGCCACTGTCTCAAGAGTTGTATGAACCGGTGATGAGACAGGGAACCAGTTTAACTAAGCGGCTTGTAAGCCGATTCCGTCTTTGAACGTACCACCCCAGATGTTCTTGTTCCACGTCCATACCGTTTGCGATCCGGAGATGCCAGGGAGGTAGTTGTTGACGTACAGGAGGTTGGCCCACCACTGCGCTCTACACGACTCCATGTCCACTGGCGCCCCTTGAGGGCCTCTGATGAGATGTCCGCCCACGCAGACGTAGACCATCAGCACCACAGCGTACAGCGGAGTCAGTCTGTTAAACAAGTCAAGTATATCGGTACTATAGGCATACACTCGCAGAGTTCAATGAGCGCGTAGCACTATATTTGAGTAATAAATGCAAACTACATTCATTTAAAGGCATACAATCACAGATATTTACGGCCGTTTTTGACTAGTTCTTAGCTACAACTACAAAGTACATTCACTTGACATACATATAATCATGTTTGTACTTCC
>JAUTBQ010148747.1:0-14424 GCA_032361185.1 Lepetodrilus ovalis | reverse complement strand
CTCTCTCTCTCTCTCTCTCTCTCTCTCTCTCTCTCTCTCTCTCTCTCTCTCTCTCTCTCTCTCTCTCTCTCTGCCTAACCGCTCGTTGTTTCCCCAACTCCCTCCATTCTCTTCATCCGCCTGCACCTTCATACAAGTTAGGAAGTCAACGATGGCCATACACATTACAAAATACACACCCTTTCCACAACACACCTCCACGTTCTTGTACGAAGCGGCATAACTCTCAGAGGTAACTCTTGCTTCAGCCGTAGGTGTCTCTGGCTGATGTTGGGGGAGCCAAGGTCACCTCAGAGTTGCTCCTCTTCGTACATGCCTGCCTACCTTGCACTAACCTCTCCTTTGCTTCCTCAGGCCTCAGCATATACTCGCTGTACGGCTATTGGCACTCAAACCCCAGTCAACCCATCCACGACCGTATCCCGGTCACATCCCCAGACAGCGATGAGGAGGAGGAGGAGCTGTGGCTAATACGTTCTGATGAGAACTCTGTCAGTGAAGACGATGCCCGTAGATGATAGTGTCTCGTGCTTGGCATAGTGCTATTGACTTCAGTACTTTATTACTCAGCTGAGATTTACAGAGAGAACGGCTTGTCTCTCGTCTGGTTTTGTTGTGAGAATCTCGTCAAAGACATCGTGTTTTATATTCTGTGGAATCATGGTATGCAATGAAACTCCATTCATTACTGACACCGAGTGAGGTGTCGATTGAAACTACCTGCATTTACATCATCGTTTGAAATTTGGGCTAATTTTACGATGGTATTATTGTGTTGATGACCAAAGTGATAGATTTTACCATTTGTAAGCTTTTAGATGCCACCATTTTATAATAGAACGGATTTATTTTATTTGTATATATTATTAATTAAGTATATTTTGAAAGGTATACTCATGAACAGTATTAAGCAATTTTGAATATTTACCAAAGACGGGTGCGACCTATTAAATGTGTTCAACCCAAATACATTACCCAAGTGGACGTTGCATACTCATGTATAAGATTAGTTTATCTATCAGAACTGTTCTAATTGACAACGATGCCATACCCCAATGCAGCCAACCAACCAACCTTACTGTCATCAACTGCAGTATATATTTTTTTAAACTATTTATTTATAAAATATGAGGTTAGATATATTTGTAGTGATAATAGTTCTATGTTAGGAAAAAATTAAATAGGGAGTCATTGCCTACATATCAATAGAGATTGATATGTCGTCGATGGGTCCATATTTTATTGGATTTTTTTCTTCTTCAAAATATATCTATTATCACTACAAATATACCTAACCTCATAAATACATATTTAAAAAATATGACATCTACAAATCATAAATAAATAAAATAGTAAAACAAAATAATGGCATGCTTCAAGTGTCTGGTATCCTATTCGAGAGCTTCAAGAAATAACACTCTGTCTGGTTATGTTCTCAAGTTTTTCTGTGAGAGTACCGCAGACAGTCTACGATATCAATGTTAAACATGCAAACGAAATGCATTCATGTACCATAGCTAGCTAGTATGTTATTGCCTCAGTATCTGGTTTTTCTCAGAGGTCAACTACGCCTATAGGAGAGTGTACATGTATTTTACTGGCGGCTGAAGTCTGTCATACAGAACGAGGTTAATATTTTTGTCATGTACTTATACCTTCTGTTCATGATACAATAGAAGAGGAAAATTAATTTTATTTTATTTTGCATTAATGCTACGCTGCATACACATACAATACTAGCATGCATGTTTAGGTTAGTTCTACATGTACTATGTAGAAGGTCCAAAGCGAGTCGTAGCATACAAATGTATGTTCACTATAGCGCTATTAGCTTGAAAAAGCTCGCTATCGAAAGCTCGCATTTATTATTATTATTATTATTATTATTGTTGTTGTTGTTATTATTGTTATTATTATTACTATTATTATTTTTATTATTATTATTATTATGATCAATTATTATTATTATTATTATTATTATTATTGTTAAATGCTTGGCTTTTTGTTGTTGAGACTGTATTACATGATATTTACATGACTCACAGAGTCAAACATTATACTCTTTATGAAGATCTTGGTGAATAAAAATGTAATGTTCAATGATACAATATCTGCGATTGGATTTCCGTACTAGGGATTTCAAATAAGCTGTCCTAATGTTTCTTTGCAATCTGTGTTTCCGGTAATGTAGCATGTTGCACTTGTATTTATTGTGACGTAATGAAAACATTTTGGAAAAGATAACATAATATTATTATACCTACCATGTGCCGGGTTTGATAAGCCACAATACGTGTCCGCAAAATACCTCGATCGTGGACGTAGTGGGGAGTTTATGAATGCCTTACAATGCTGATGTGAAAACCAATGCTCACCCTTCTTACATATTATCAGACATAGGGGAAGTATTGAACCGTCATCAAATGATCACGTTATATTTCTGTACAACTTTCAAGAGCCTGTATTAATTTAGACCCTGGCAGTAACTTACGAAACCAATATAATCTTTCTGATCTGAATCAGTGTTGGGATGCGTTAGAACGTATAAGATTATTTTTCCTTTTAGCCATCTATGTGTAATGTGTAAATACGTATCGGTAGTTTTGTGTTTACTGCTAAATTCATGTCTTATATATAGGACACTCGAAAATGACTCCATATACATGTAGCTACTTGTAGTTCTATTAAAGCGAAACTTCGTCGCAATATAGATGTATTTAGAAGCAGTCGTAAAATATCTCATAAGTACTATTGCTACATATTCATACAAATAATCAAGTGGTATCCGCTGTAACAGATATTATCACAAATATACTCCGACACTGTTTAATATTGGCACATATACGGACAGAAATAAACCTTAGTTATAGCAATGTTCAAGTAAGTCATATAGTAGAAACGATACACATAAATATATTTATTTATTTAAAGGTATACTCTCACAGATATCTATGGTCATTTTAGACGAATTCTAGTGCTCCACTTCACATACATAAAATCATGTATTATTGTTCCCCCAAACCGTCTTAACACTTTATGGTAGACAAAATTCCACGGCAACCTACCAGCATAGATTGGATCGAGTGTATAAACTTCCGGTAAACAGCCTGAATATGGTCGTATCTTTTCTGCTTGATTATATTACTGCAAGGCGACATAACACAATTTGGTTCGATTCGGTGCAAATGGGAAATACCTAAATTTGCCTTGCTTTTCTTTTAGTGATTCGATGAAAGTGTTTGTATTTATTATCGTGTCTAAATATACATAAAGCTATGAAGATATTGAAAACGAGTAAGAAAATGTAGCTTGTTGCCCAATATAGGCCTACTCGTGTAGACAAAATCAAATGTTGGCCTACTTACTTTCAACAGACCCTAAATAAATCTGCAACTAGGGAAGAAATCTGAAAAACTAAATCTACCATAATAATATGACGTACATATCGCTAATAACAGCAACATTTTGCTATAAATATAACCCGCCCCGTTTTCCGCCTGCGCACTGCCTTTTTATTGTGAACACAAATGATTATAAGAAAATTTTGCATAAATTTGATGTAAGTGTCAGAATTGTGTCTACCAATCGCAGAATGTATAGGGATACTTACTGGTAATTGGTGAATTTCTATATTAATAAAAATTTGAAAAATATTTGTCGGGGAAAGATGGTCGCATGAAAATATGTAACATTATAGCATCGTCAATTGATCTTTGACCTATGCAAAGATGGTCTTGTAACTTCAATGAATCTTCCAGACCCCGGCGTTAGCATTCCACATAAAGTTTAGAATTTAAAAGGCTTTCTCGCTTGTTTAGGATCGATGGTATACTATAGTAGAACAGTAGAGCGTGCGTCACTAGAGCATCAATTACGATAAGAGTGTCTATACGTATCTCTAGTAATACTCCAGTAATACAATATATATAATTTATTTATCCAGACAACATTAATCTGATATTACACGCCAGTGATAAACTAAATAATTTTATATGTTTCGTAAAAATACAGCACATGCATCATGTTTCATGTAGACTAACATATTTCTGCATATGAGTAACTGAGTGTGAGAAGTATTACATCTAAATTCGTACTATGTAAAGTACGTGTATGTCCATAAGAACTATTAAATATTCTGGTGCATGCATATAATGAGACGTGTATATGCTGTTCACCCAGCAGATAAAGGGGTACCCGTAAGGAGCCGCATGTGAATGATAAACCTTATTACGCCTATTAAGTCTATAGTACACCAAGATTCCCGTCGTGCGACTGCATATTGGTGTCACGACGGAAAACAATGTGTTTTTTTAAAAGAATCGTGAGTAATCTAGTCGCGGCGACTGACCAATCCTAGTAATGGATTTTGTCATGTGATAACACGATAAAAGTAAATGTGAACGCTGTGTATAGATATTACCGACAATCCTCTCTTTGGTGTAGGACTCGTCAGTCAGCGCAAGATTCGAGTTGTCACTACGTGCCCGACTACGGACAATATTCAGTCGCGCCGTGGGTAGTCGTTCCAGTGTATGAAAGGTAGCTTTGTTTGTATAAACCCCAGGGAGTTGAGAAGGAAAATAAGAGCACACTGATCCATTGACCCGGGTAATAATGTAGCGCAACGAGCATACTTTAGAGAGTGGATTTGGCTCAATATCAATGTTCACATTATTATTACAAAGTAGAATACTATTCATGGGGGACAATGCTTAATTTCAATATGTAATTTCTATTATCAGTTATCTCCAGGGTAGCCTTTCATAAAGCTCGCTTATCCACTGAGATACCATAGCGCTCTCTTTGCATTGCATGAGCTATCGGCAAGAGAGCGGTATGGTCTCTTAGTGGATAAGAGAGCTTCGTGAAAGGATACCTTGGATTGTACTATTGTTAGCTGTGGTGCGGTGTATTCCATTATACTTGGCAACACATTTATGGCTTTGTATGATATTCTTGTTCATGACTCTCTTTCCACTGAAGAGCAGAATTTGGTCAGTTATTGATCATCAGCCCAAAGGGAACAGTTTGGCGATGACAGATGTAAACATGACGCATTGCCTGTAGGATACACTGCAGCCTGTCTTGCACTGTCAGTTCTAATAGTGCTGTCCAACACACAGCTGCATCAACCCATCAACCCTGTTTCTGTACGCACAACTGTACGATATCGTTTGACACGTTGTGTGCATTTACCCCAAGAAATGCATGCACACATAGTATAGTAACTACAACTATGTCCATGCTTTACTAATGCAGTGGGGACATACTCGTATATTAAATTAGTTGCCGATGCTTTGAACGTCGTAGACACGAGTTGTAACGTATTCTCCTGGTAAAACTGAAGTTCATTTATTTCCACATTACCACTCACAGTGGTACAGGAATAAGCGAACCAGACAGTTGTTAGTGATTTCCAGAGAATTTCCTACATGTAGGTATATACATTCACTGCTTCTGAGAGTTACGATGATTTTAGAGTGATGGTTACATGATTCACTTTAAATACATAGTATCACAGATAGTTATGGTTGTTTTGGACTAGTTCTTAGCCACAACTGCAAAGTACATTCACTTGACATACCTGAAATCATGTTTGTACTTCCAAAAAACTTTCCATTTTGGGGGAATAAGCACATCAGAAAATATCAATTTTGGTGTGTTCAAACCAAACGTAAATAGTGAACCCGCCGTGATAGTATGTCTTAAAACTACGAATTCTTCCTAACCTGAAACATTTGGACGAGAATACTGGTACATGTAGATGTAGATAGATGCATTCAGACGTGCTATAGACATACAGATATCATTACGGAATTATTGGATACGTGTTTGATGTTTCAGTCAGTTCGTTCAGAAAGAGCCATAACACGTCTCGGCTATCTTCAAATTATCTTCAGCCTAATACATGTAATTACATGTATGTGACTCAAGATTTAAACAAAGAGATGTTGCTGTCTGAGTAGAAAAGACTGGGCAAAAAGGTTATCCTTGAACATCAGAGAAATTTGCATTTGCTTACGTTTTCTATTTATCATGTTGTAGTGGTACAGTATAATTGCACAGACATCCAAGAAACGCCAGTTGATTTATGGTTAGGATCCCAACAGCATTGGAGATAACATAGTTTAGTTGGGGACAGTTTTACCTGCAGGATGGAGCTGTAGATAGAATGCCGCGTGTCGTTTTAGAAGTGTGAACATAATTGGTGCCAATTAGATTTACAATTACGTAAACTCCAGTCCCTGATAATATTCCAAAATGGTTTAAATGTTAAATGGTGATGATTAAACTAAAATAAGGAAAGAGGATAAATGCCAAAGAAATGTTTCTCTTTCTGAAAGCAATAATAATAATAATAATAATAATAATAGTAATAATAATAATAATAAATACTACTACTAATAATAAGCATAACAAATAATAATAATGATGATAATCCTCATCATTATCATAATGGATGCTATTTTATTTGTTTAATATTTGTAATGGTAAATGTCATACTAATTGTAATAGTATTTCTACTAATAATTGTAATATCAATAATATAATAATAACTACCCTAATAATTACTAGTATAAAAGTCAGCCTTACCTACGTGCACTTACAAGGCTTTTAAAGCCATCTCAATTCTTTGCACATCTTGTAAGTTTTTTTTAATGATCTCGAAACAGCTATACAACAGTACATTTGCCTGGATCAATACCCTGGTCCCTAGACAGTTTTATAAGAAAATTTATTTATTTATTTATTATGTAAGCAGGTGGTAAGTCCATTACTAGTTGAGATCAATATTTACATATTTTATATTATACGAACATAATGAAGTAATTACGATTTCGCATGGGTTCAGGGAAATCTATTTTTTGCATAATTACGTAACAGCTTTACATTTAGATCTTTGATTTTTACTTTAAAATACGAAACGCTCAATAAACAAGATCACCTTATCGATGTATTTGTGTACCGCACTGGAATGTCGCTGTCAAAGATTTAGTTTGAAATTCAAACTGAAGAATTGCATGTACAAGTTAGGCGATGTCTACTGCGAGACGTTCTGCTTTCGTACCACTAAATGTATTTCGGTGTTTTCTAAGCAGGAAATGGAAATAAAACTATTCAGAAAGTTACCTGATGTGACTAAAAGTTCAATTCAATAGGCATCCAAACAAATTGCTTCCAATTTTGTTGAGCTACACGAATGACAAAAGTTCTACATATCACAGAACTGTTGGGAAAAGAAACAACAAAATTAGACGTTTCGACCAACTATAGTTAGATGTTAACATGAACATTTCGATATATCATTAAAAGGTCAAGTGGTTTGTTGACATAGTTAACGACCAAACATATTTTAACTGACAATAGATAGATAGGTAAAGGTTACCGTTTTCCGCATGGCACACTGGTTTTTAATATTTTCATATGTTTTCTTATCTCCATATATCTGATAGCTCGAGAAAAAAATATTACGTTCAAGTAATGCGTTTGAGCGTGATTGTATGCCTTTAACTCATTGAGTATATATAACATTAATCTATAATGCTAATAATGAGGACTAATGTCGTACTTTTGAGAGTCAGTGGTATAAAATTGGCAGCAATGTCCATCAATAATTGAAAATAATGACACCACTTGTCTCGGAGAATCACAAGAGTTGTCTGCTCCCTGTATTTAAAAGTCTGTGGTGGTGGTGGTAGTAGTAGTAGTAGTAGTAGTAGTAGAAGTGGAGCGGCGTATTCTCCCTAACCTCTACTCGCACTTCCAAAACAAACCGACAAAACCCTGCAGTTTCATAATTGGTAAAACACAGTTAAATTAAATTGAAGAGACTGAGGATCCATAATGTTAACGCATAACAGCATGTTTAGATTCATCGGAATGCAAACAAACCTTATGGACTCCACGTATTCAGATCTAATATTTTTAAAGTAAACTGCAAAATGTTAGTCGTAATTCATTACAACATTTACATGTCCGTGTATATAGTTTCAAATGTTTCAAGATCTATTTCAAGCGGTGAAATACGAGTCTCAATGGGAATAGTCTAGTTTTTTCCTTACTCTAATATCCCTTGGGCTTCGCAGAAGTAGTGATTTCTCCTAGATTTCGGAGAAATAGTCATTAGGCCACGTCAACCTAATCACTTATTGCATGGTGAGAAGTGCGCACAGGTGCCAATGGCTACCGTCTGGTAAAAAATGGAAGTTATATGCGATGTGGAAAGTGTCAATTTAAAAGATACTAGCTTCTTCTCAACTTTCACAACCACACTCTTACCTTCTCATTGTACTATTTATCTTTTTTTGACATCAACATTAGACAAGTCTATACAATCAATTCTTCCACCTATCGCACTACCACCCTCCCATTTGCCACAAACACCTGCATGGACAAAGCTATTGACAGAAACAGAGTACATATATAGCTATAGCACGTTTTCATTTTTTTAGGAAAGGTTTTCAGTGATGTCTACTCAATGGTACGAATGTACTGTAACGAGGCCAATATATAGAAAGAAATGCACGAACCTTTATTAAATACCACTAGCTAACAAGATTAAACATTAGCCTGAACACAATGCCCTAGGTATTTGTCTTACGTGAAAGAGGATGCCATGTTGACAAGATAGCGTTTGAAAAGTGCAGCAATGAATTCTTGGAAGGACAATTATTTTTGTAAATCGATATTACATAGTTGCCTGAAAAATAAGAAGTAAAAGCGAATTAACCAGAGGTAACCGAAACTGAGGAGGATAACCTCAATAAATATTATCGCCCATATAGTATTGTGGTAAAGGCATATTATCAAGGCTGAATGACCTATATAACGGACAAAAAGTTGTTATTTACTGATGCACTTATTCCCCAACACTCGCTAGTTATAACAAATATCATATTTTACATGTATAGGAATTATGGTTAAGGACCCATCGCAACTGAAGTGTGAAGTTGGTTACCGGTTCGGTATTCGCGAATACCGAACCGGGAACCGGGAATAAGTAATCGCGAATACCGAACCGGGAACCGGGAATAAGTAATCGCGAATACCGAACCGGGAACCGGGAATAAGTAATCAACTTCACGTCGCCCATAATTATCATCTTTGATGTATCAATCGATCTTATAGGAAAGTGACCGAACGTTTTGAGTGATCTCCATTTGCATGTGTATAATAGAAGTCAAGATGCATACCACTAGTTTTTACATTTGACTATCGCTCGGGTGTACATTCTAGTGGAATGTTCCGTCTACCATATAGCGGAGGGAAGTACTTTGGAAGTACAAACGTGATTTTATGTATGCCAAGAGGAACCGAGTTCAAATCCCGCTCCACGGGGGCCAGGCTTCAATTTCGCAGAAGTTACATTTCTGACGCGATATTGATAGGATTCACTGTCTGTAGAGTGGCACTACAGTTATCATCCTTGGTCTGTCAGTACCAGCCGGTGGTTGCAGGTTTACTGCAACATCCAGCGCTACGGATGTTGCAGGTTTCTTCCTGCCCTAAACTGACAAGTCGTGATAGCTAAGATTGCAGTTGTAGCTAAGAACTAATCCAAAACAACAATACATATGTATGATATTATGTCTTTATTAACAGTCCTTTTCGGCAGAACTGTGGTAATTATATTTCGATTTTAAAACAAGTATCTTGTTGCTATTGCTGTGAATGACTTCTCTCAAATTATGTATTCTACCGGTATTTAAGTGTTAATGTGTCTGGACTAAATGTCGATACCACAAGTCGACCAGCGTACCTTTAGGCACTCGCAGTTAAACTAGTGACTTAGTACATCGTTGGCGACTGCGTTAATTGTCACTAGACCGGCTGTAGGTTAAATGCACGCAGTTTTTCCAGCCGAATCACGACCACTTAGTGCGCCACAAATCGACAGGCCATTCAGATGAATATTCCAACTTATGTCAAGACCATTTCCTTCGAGTAAGCCAAAATTCTTGTTGTCGAGAATAATCAGTAATAGAATAATGTACACATATTGGTCTGCAAATGTATTATCATCTTTACAACCGATAGTCTGTTTGAGTATATTTGCGGTAACTTTGTATAATCAGAAGATAGCATTTTAGTTATGTTGCTAGCTCTGGTATTGGTATGTGTTGTGTGGGATTGTAGTGACGATGTGAAGAGAGAATTATTATGTAAAGCATACGTCTTCTGTTGACGGTGACGACTTCTAATGCATTGACGAGAGATTGCTAGTTTGCGATAGCGGGAATAATTTCCGTTGGTGTTCAATATGATGGCAATAGTGATCCCTAATGGCGCAATATCTTCCATTTCAATAAGGCCCTACGTGTGATATCGTACGTAAATAGTTCATACTAGTAATACTAGAAACTCTCAAACTCTCTCTCTCTCTCTCTCTCTCTCTCTCTCTCTCTCTCTCTCTCTCCCCGGCTAAGACGCCGCAAGTATGAAGCTCCCAAAGTTCGGTGTCCTCAGACGGCTGTGACTACAGGCGAAGCAGTACATTTGCTATGGAAGCCCATCAGAAATTTGTCTTAGGAATTAATTAAAATTGAGATTTAAATTAATTTTTACATTATCTTGCTCCACTGTGAACTATTGCTATGTACACAGGGCATAATGAGTTCATACACGTTGACATTGAAGGTATGATCTGATGTAGACATACACACGTGCGCGCCTGCACGCACAAGCACACATGCACTCTTCGTGTTACTTGGTAGACATAGCATGATACAACATTTCTTGTACTACTACTACTACTACTACTACTACTACTACTACTACTACTACTACTAATACTACTAATACTACTACTACTACTACTACTACTACTACTACTACTACTATTTCTGCTGTTGATGCTGCTGATGCTACTACTACTACTACTTCTGCTGCTGTTACTATTACTACTGCTGCTGTTGCTGTTACTACTACTACTACTGCTTCTTCTGATGTTGCTACTAATACTAATACTACTGCTGCAGCTTTTACTACTACTACTTCTGCTGGTGTTACTATTACTACTACTACTGCTGTTACTACTACTATTACTACTGCTGGTACTACTACTACTACTGCTGCTATTACTACTACTACTAACAATAATACTACTACTAATAATAATAATAACTCAGTCACAGTGCTGTCCGATCACTCTCAATTCGTTGCAATGCTAACTAGATGCGATTTCGGAGCTCAAGATTGTCCTTAATATTATTGATTCCGTTGTCCAAATAATTAATGCCTGGTAGGTTAAACCAATTATTTATCCTTATTGATTTACATTATGATATACATGTCAAAATCCTAAAGCTATTATGGCGATACACTATTTCATAACATCCTCTTCGTTCTGTTCAAAAATATCCTTTCATTAACACTGACATTGGTATTTTCCAAAAGTTACTTGTTAAAAGTGCAACTAATTATTTTAAATTTAATTAATGTAATTGAAATAGTGATTTGGCTATGATAACAATGCCATGTTTTCAAAAAGTAGCGTGTTGTGAGTAAGTGTTTCGCAAGTGCTGATCTAGTCACCACTTCAATGCACTTGGCAACCGTTCCACATTATAATTAGTTATAGGTAGCCTAGTGATTGGCTGAACTAATTGCATTTTTCCATCATCCCAATTTCATTAACATCCATTCCATTCCATTTTACCTTTGAGGACTATCATGACGGTCAGCGGTACGCATGCGACAAGATGAATAGAAGGTAATATGACACCTCAGCGACTTTCCTTAGTATCAATACACCGTGCAACACTTATTGTTGACCTTCTGCGTGGCGTAATGGTTAGCGTGTCTGCCTGGCGTGCGACATCCTCGAAACATGGGCCATTAGTACAACACTACACTACACAACATACCAAACACTACATACACTACACTACACTACACTACACTAACCCCCGTCAAATACCCTGGCATGTATTGCTATCTGGAACTCTGTTTTGGAAAGTTGAGGTCACATTAAATATCTATTAATTAGTTAATGCACGAGGAACAGGTCTCACGTCATCGACCGGCTCAGGTAGTTGGCTAAGGTGCGAAGCATTGAGGGCATTATCTGAGCCTGTCGACGACCCCAAATCAGCAACTAATTATTTTAGGTGGTGTTATCGCCCGTATGCGATATAGTGATCAAAGTTTGTGAGACGGCAGTTGATGATAATGACGATGGTCATTATTACAGTGGTAATGATGTTCTTGCTACTGTTGTTGTTGTTGTTGTTGTTGTTGTTGTTGTTGTTGTTGTTGTTGTTGTTGTTGCTACTGCTGATTTTGATAATGATGAAGATGGTTATTGTGATTATCATAGTAATGGTTATTATTATTATGGTGATGATGATGATGATGATGATGATAATGATGGGATGAGGAAAATGATAATGGGATGAGGATAACAATGTGCAGATTTCTATTGCTGCTGCTGCTGATGATGATGATGATAATGATGATGTTGATGTTGATTATGCTTCTGCAGCTAATGATGATGATAATAATAATAAAATTGGAACCACTTATTAAATGCAGAATTGTTCATAAATTAGTATGACTTCCAAATTAGATAGAAATCTATTGATCATATCAATAATTACTTAAATTAATATTCTTGGCTATGTATCTAACTAAAACGACTACTTACATCCTGGACAAATATATTTGTTTTAAATTAAAAACTGGGTCTAACATGTTGCTTGAGCATAATCAGAAGAAGGACATTGTGTTGATGCTTATATTTTTTTCATGATTGATGCTCAATTTCAAAATTAAAATAAGGACCAGTTTGCTTAGGGTCAGTATGTACCTGACTGATTAAACTATGGTATTATATTCCATTGAACTAGCACACTAGTCCTGTATGATACAAGCAGGGCATGTGCTCACCAATCGTGCTAGCCATGATATAAATGAAATAATCTTGAAAGAAGCGGTACTAAACCCCAGCGACACTGATACGAATCAACAAATTAACATCATAGGAGCTGTATAACACCATTGTCATCTTCAGCGTCATCTTCTGTTTCATCAAGGTACATCTTGCCTCAATGACACACAGATGACGGAGCATAAAGAGACTGTTGCAACATATATCTCTGGCTATTGCAAGGGCATTCACTTGTATAAGAACGTTAACTGTTAAATTTTTGCAATTCTACTGGTTCCAGAGTGATGTCATCACTGGTTCCAGAGTGATGTCATCAGGTACTAGATGTTGGGTCAGAATCCATGACTTTCAGCAACACTTCAGTGACTAGCCATTTGCCGTTCAATCCAATGCTGGTGCCAAAGTATTTATTCAGACAGAAGATGGGATGGGGATACGTTTTCCTTGAAAACATAAAAATTGCTGTTGATACTCATCTATAGCGCCAGTAGAGTTGTTTAAGATTATCAAATACTGTTGTGGGAGTGAAACTTCCTGTAATATCTAGAGATGTGCCTGTATCAGTGCCAACCTTGTGTCCTCTCTCTCTTCTGTATGTATAAAGTGTTTTTAAGAAATAATTACATCTTGGATCCATTCGTCTGATGTGTCTACCTTTAAAATGTATACACTCGAAACGACTGCTGTTTGCACGGTCACCTGCTTCCGGTTACTGTCTACACAAAAAACGCTGGAAGAAATCTTTTATTTGTGAAGTTCCAGTCTCTGCAGATGATGGACTGTCATGTCATGTGTGGTCAGGTATTGTGGTTTCCTTCCTAAATCTTATATCAATTCAAACTCTACCATTGTGGCCTATAGAAAACAATTTGGTTGTGCAATACCTATAGTGGGCCCATATATGTATTATGAGAAACGGGGATCATGGGTGATCCAATACAAAATCTAAGTAATCAAGCAGCCGATGATGATAAAGAGGACTCGATGTATTTCACAACTCCGATGTTGTAGATTTGCATTGACATGCGTATTTTGCCCAAGAAGTATGATATTTAAGTTTGAATACCAAATGGAATATGTATCTCTTTCTTTATTAGTCTGTTGTATAGATATTAGATACACTTGGATAACATTATCTAGCGAATGTCTGGGGATTATACATCAACTCTGGGTCCAAGTCTGGGGATTATCCAGCAAGTCTGGGTCCAAGTCTGGGGATTATCCAGCAAGTCTGGGGATTATACAGCAAGTCTGGGTCCAAGTCTATGGATTATACAGCAAGTCTGGGTCCAAGTATGGGGATTATACAGCAAGACTGGGTCCAAGTCTGGGGATTATACTGCAAGTATGGGTCCAAGTCTGGGGATTATACAGCAAGTCTGGGTCCAAGTATGGGGATTATACAGCAAGTCTGGGTCCAAGTCTGGGGATTATACAGCAAGCCTGGGTCCAAGTCTGGGGATTATACAGCAAGCCTGGGTCCAAATCTTGGGATTAGACTCTACCGCGATCCGAGACACGAGAGCGCTATGCCA
>JAUTBQ010148736.1:0-14424 GCA_032361185.1 Lepetodrilus ovalis | reverse complement strand
ATCAGCCGGTCGGCGGTTCGAGTCCGTCTGCCAGCTCAACAAAAAAGCCCTCCTTATTTTAGAAGGGTTTTTTGTTTTTTTAATATTTCTTAAAAATTATTCTTTTTAACTTCTGTAAAGAATTTCATCTTGGATTTCTCTTTCTATATTCATCTGCATCGTTCTCTTTTAATGAAATAGTTCTATTCCCATCTCGCATATAAAACACTTCTTCGTCCATATAATACCATTTATCTGATGCTTGATTTACTGTAATTCTACATAGAGTATTACCATTAATTTTGGGGAAAGATATATCTAATAAGCTTATAACACTTTTTGAAATATGATTGGCAATCAAATCTCTAATGGTTAGCTCATAATTGTCTATATTATCATTCTCAATATTAACACCAATTAAATAATAATTTTCATACACAGTAGAAGGAATTTTATTTATTTCTTCTTCAGTGAATTTAGCTTTCTCTAATGCTCCAAGTATAACATCACCACCTGATGTATTAAGAAATGCTACAATAGATTTTAGAACACCATCTTTAGCATTCTGATTCAGTAATTTTTTTTTATCATCTCCTTTTAATAGACGATTTATATCAAGTTGACATGAACCCTTTATTTCAAGATTAGTTGACTCATTATTTATAAGTAATTGTTCTAAATCAATTTCCTTTCCTTCAACTTCAATAGTCTTGCTTTTAATCTCTTGTATATGTTCTATTCCAGGAGGTGTTAAATGACACACAAATGAATTAAAAAAAGGATGGTCTCTTAGTGGAGCAACCACAGGGTTTTTCATTTCAATATAACCAAGTTTCCATATTTCATCCAAGACTTAAATTACTTGTATTTGATTTAAACATCCAAGAAGAGCAATTAAATGCTTCGTATTACCTTCAACTGTATCAAAAGTTAACTTAGATTTTGAACCAATCCATCCTAAAAGAATAATAATTTGTTCTTGACCAGAAGGAATTTTAGTTTTTTCCGCAATATTTGAAACTTTATTTTTATCTATGAAAATAGGATTGTCTATATCAGAGTGCTTACGCACATAATAACTTACTTTTTGTTTAGTTTCTGCATCATTATAGAATGGAGTAATATAAGCACTAAAGGTAATTGAAAAGTATCCACAATTTTGGCATGAATATAAATAATCTCTACTAGATCTAGGATAAAATTCTATAATATTTATTTCACAAATTGGGCAATTCTTTTCCGGTAATTTCATATTTAAATTACTACTCCTCATTAGTTCAATAACTCTTTATCAAATTCTTTGGCAATTATAAACTTCAAACATCTTTTAATCTCGGTCTTGAAGAACTTTTTCTTTTTTGAGCTAAAACCGTTTCTTTTATCTGTTGAAGAAACAACTTCAAACTGTGCAAATCTTCTGCGACTAATGCCAAACAATTCAAAAAATTCATTCCAAAATGTTTGGGCTTCTGCTCTTTCACTTTCAACATTCTCCCAATTTTTAGAAAATGTTAACGCAAGATCTTTTATTTCATTTAAGCTCAGTGGAGTTCGCATATAGATTTTGTATGATTGAGAAGTACTATTTTTTAATAAAATAACTTTAGATTATATTATTAAAGTACAAATTGATTTCTATAAATGAAAATTAAAATTTGTCTTTACGATGAGTTAAAAATGGAAGGTAATTGATTTAGATTAAATCAAAAAATATTTTAAAAACTATTATTTAGAAGTATTTAATTTTTTGCTGAAAAGTTTTACAAAAAATACATTTACAAAACCTAAAAAGCTAACTACTACCTCATTTATTCCAATGTGTAAATTTTCAATTAAACCAGCAGTAGTTGGAATGAATTGTAATACAACAAATGCAACTAAGAAAATACCGAAGAAAAATAAACTATCGTTAGCAACTTTTTTAACATTAGCAACTAAAACAGAATTAGCTGATTCTTTTCTGTTTCTTCCGTTGCCGAATCTTTCTTGTTCTAATGTAAGTGCTAGTGAATTTGTCATTTTGTTTTTCCGTTCAGTTTGTTTTCTTAAATCGTTAATACCAATAAACTGCAATCAAATACCAATGCTGTGATGTAAGTCATCAAAATAGTATTATGAGACAATTTTTTAGTCTCAAAATGATAATACTACAAATATAGTAAGAAAACATCAACTATTTTCCATTCCAACAGTTTCATCGTTATGCTCAACGCTAGAAAGAAATTTTAAGTCCGGATGTTTTTTTTCTATTTGTTGAAATGAATAAATTGTTTCTGCAATGAAAACCAAATTATTTGTTTTATCATAATACAATGAGTTAGATCGTAGTCTTTTGAATTCTTTTAGAGCTTCCTCATTTTCTGTTTGTATCCAAAAAGCTTTGTAAGCATTTTGATGCATAAAATCTGCTGTTGCTCCAAATTCTTTATCCAATCTATATTTAATTACATCAAACTGTAATTCACCCACAACTCCAATTATTTTTCGGTTTCCGTCTAAATGAATAAATAGTTGTGCCAATCCTTCATCGGTAAGTTGCATTATTCCTTTTTCAAGTTGTTTGGATTTAAAAGGATCTTTATTCATCACAACTCTAAATATTTCAGGAGAAAATCTTGGAATGCCCTTAAACATAAATGATTCCCCTTCCGTTAAACTATCACCAATTTTAAATGAACCTGAATCGTATAAACCAATTACATCTCCGGGAAAAGCTTTTTCAACTAAGGTCTTACTTTGAGCTAAGAAAGAAGCAGGGTTGGGAAATTTCATTTGTCTATCTAGTCTAACATGATGATAAAATTTATTTCGTTCAAACTCTCCTGAACACACTCTAATAAATGCCATTCTATCTCTATGTTTGGGATCGAGATTAGCATGAATTTTAAAAACAAATCCGCTAAACTTCGGGTCAGTTGGCTCTACCATTCCTTTTGTAGTTTCGCGTGCTGCCGGAGATGGAGCAATACTTACAAAGGTATCGAGCAATTCTTTAATTCCAAAATTGTTTAATGCACTGCCAAAAAATACCGGAGCCATTTCTCCTGAAAGATAACTTTTCGTATTAAACTCTTCGTAAATTCCATTTACTAATTCAACTTCATCTCTAAAATCAGTAGCATCATTTCCAAAAGTATTATGAAATTCTTTGTCGTCCAATCCATCAAAATGTTTTATATCTTCCTCAATTCGAGTTTTATTTACTTCAAAAAATGCAAAGGTACTTTTGTAAATATTGTAAACTCCTCTAAAACTCATTCCAATACCAAACGGATAGGTTAATGGTCTTACTCTAATATCTAGTTTTTCTTCAATCTCATCTAGCAATTCAATCGGACTTCTTCCTTCCCTATCCAATTTGTTTATATAAATAATTACCGGAGTGTTTCGCATTCTACATACTTGCATAAGTTTTTCTGTTTGCTCCTCAACTCCTTTAACACAATCAATAACCATTATTACACTATCAACAGCAGTTAATGTTCTGTAAGTATCTTCAGCAAAGTCTTTATGACCGGGTGTATCTAAAAAATTTATTTTGTAGTTGTTATAACTAAATGTTAGAACTGATGAAGAAACAGAAATTCCTCTTTGTTTTTCAATTTCCAAAAAATCTGAAGCAGCGGTTTTTTTAATTTTATTAGATTTTACTGAACCGGCAATTTGTATAGCTCCACTATATAACAATAATTTTTCTGTTAGCGTTGTTTTGCCAGCATCAGGGTGACTAATAATTGCAAAGGTTTTTCTTTTTTCAATTTCTTTTAAATTACTCATTTTTACTTTTTATTGATTTAATAAATTCGGTTTAAATTTGTTTAGAAAGATATGTCAGGATAGACAAATTACTATGGGGAAGAGTTAATATTTTTCTTTATTCATGCAGTAAATATAATCAAATAAAATTTGAGATAATATAATTTAGCATATTATACTTGCAATTATATTTCATAAAAAATACAATCTTTTTCCATTTTTATTTGCACAGATACTATAAAACTAAGGGAAACATGAATCTGCGTATAAAGATCGCATCTTTAAAAATTCAAAAAAGTTTAGAGAAAAATAAATTCCAATACAACTTTTTGAAAAATGCTTCGTCATACTAAGTGAGACCTCAATTAAAACTTTCACAAATAAAATTTGAGGAGAAACAAAATGAAACAATTTAACAAAGTAGCAATAGTATTATTTTTATTAGTTTTTGTAGTTAGCTCATTCGCAAATAGTAAAACCAATTGTTCATACAAAGATATTGAGAACAATTTAATTGTTGGAGTTAAATCTGATAACCCTGGTTTACGAATAAGTGCAGCATATTTTCTTGGAGAGATAAAATCAGAAAAATCTGTAATTGATTTAATGAAAATGTTGAAAAGTAGTAATAATGAAGAAGAAAGAATTATGGCAGCACTTTCTCTTAGTAAAATTAATACGGCAAAAGCCAATTTTGCAGTTCAAAGAAGAGCTATTTTTGATGATAGTAAAAGAGTAAGACGTTTATGCAATATTTTTTATAAAAAAACAAAACAAGTAAACAATACAAAAACAAAAGTTACTGTTGAACCAATTGAACTTTCCAACATTCAGAACTATTTAGATAAATTCTAATTATATATTTCTATTATAAATTAAGAAGGACAGTTACTAAAAAAATAAGATCCACATTTTAATAACTGTCCTCTCTTCCCCAAGATTTTTTTGATAATTAGATTCTGAAAATTACTCCTAAATCTAAAGCTCCGTAGTTCATTGTTCCAAATCCAATTCTAGTACTTAGTGCAATATTTGGAGTTAACCAATATCTCAATCCGGCATGAACGCCAATCCAAGCACCTCCATACTCCGGCGATTTCAAAATAACAGCCGGATGCACATTGGAAGTCCAAGATGTTTTAGCACTCCCAAAGTCATACGCAAAAACTAATCCTATCCAAGGGTTTACCCTTTTGTTTCTAAGATAGAAGTGATAGTTGGTTTGAACACCAAAAAGGAAATCAGCATAGCTTGTTTTTGTTGTAATAAAATGCTCTGAATATTTCCAATATCTAGCAATTATGCCAATACCAACCTTATGTTCTTTTTCAATTAGGAAAGTATGTTCGTAATTAAATCCATATTGAGCTGTGGAACCTAGGAAAGAAAATCCGACTACCGGTTCTAAGTAATTATCTGCAGATTTAAACTGAGCGAAAGTATTTACCGATAAAAACACGAGTGCTAAAATTATAATTTTTATTAACATATTTTTATCGGTAAAAATTTTTAAAATATTTTTTTTCACAAAAACTAAGTTGGAACATTCCATGTACCTGAAGCTGAAACATTACCTTGGCTATCATACTCCCACCATTCTCCGGCACCAGTAGTTGTCCAAGTAGATCTTGATTGTATAATATTATTCTCATAAGATAATACTTCCCCGGATTTATCAGGGTTAGAGACAACAACTATTTTACTGTTCTCACCTCCGCCAACATTAGTCATAGTAAAAGTATATTTTCCATTAGACTCAGTGGACCAACTCCATTCAGTATCAATAACGGTTGAATTATCTTCGTAAATCTTAACCCATCCATTTTTCCCATCAGCTGTTTGAGACGCTTCCATTGCAACCCAATTACTATATATTACTCCATCCTCAGTACCATTCATAACTAGCTTCCAAGTATAGTTTCCATTATCTTCACTCTGAAACATAGTAATACTAATAGGTCCATTTGCCCATGTATAATGCTCTCCATCATTATTAGCACCTTGTGGAATTTGGAACAATCCTGCATATATTTCAGAAGTATTTGCAAAACTAACATAACCAACTGCTAATTGTGCTTTTGAATCAGAAACACTTTTCAAACCCTCAGGCACTTCTATTTTCTTAAAATTAAACTCTCTTGGTTCAGATCTTTCAGGTTCTGTTGAAGAATCCTTACACGCCGATACTAGAATTAAAAAAAATAGTAATACTAAAAATACTTTTATTTTTTTGTTCATTACATCTCCATTGTTTGTTTTTATTTGTTTAATAACTTCAAAAAAATATTAAATTTACAAATTGTCAAGAATAAATTTTGTCATTTTTTTATATAAGTGTATTCTAGCATTTTTGCCATTCATACTATGATTACTTTCGGGGTAAAACATTGTTTCAAATCGAATATCGTTCTCAACAAGTTTTTGTACTAACTTAACGGAATTTTGGAAATGAACATTATCATCTCCCGTTCCATGCATAAGTAACAACTTTCCCTTTATATTTTTTGCATATTCAAGTACAGATCCATTTTTATATCCTTCCGAATTAAATTTTGGTAAGGACATATATCTTTCCGTATAAATATTATCGTAAAATTCCCAATTTGTAACGGGAGCAACTGAAACGGCAAGCTTAAATGTTTCCGGTGCCTTGGCTAATGTAAGAGCAGACATATACCCTCCATAGCTCCATCCCCATATTCCAATTCTGTTACCATCAACATAATTTAGGGATGATAAATATTTAGCACCTTCAACCATATCTTTTACTTCCCATTTACCTAAATTTTTGTAAACAATATGTCTAAACTCCGTTCCTCTTCCTCCGGTTCCCCTATTATCAAGTCCGAAAATTATGTAACCGTTTTGAGACATAAAAACATCCCACAATCTTGTACCGGAATCTTTTACAATTTGGGAATTTGGTCCGCTATAATTATAAATTAGTACAGGATACTTTTTTGATTTATTAAAATCCGGAGGTTTAATTATATAAGCATTTAGTATAACTCCATCCGAAGTTTTAAATTGAAGAAATTCCTTTTGAGTCATATTGTATTCTTTAAACACATCATTAGAGTTAACAATTAAATCTCTAATTTTCTCTCCTTCAAAATTAAATAAAGAAGTAATTGTTGCAGCTGATGAACTTCTGTTTGTACTGATATACTTAGACCTTCCCATATTAATAGAGTTTGTGCCTTTTAATTTTGACAATTTACTTTTACCGGTTCCATCTAAATTTATTTTATAAAAATCGGTATAAATTGTTCCTTCTTCGTTAGATGTATAAAAAAGGCTTTGCTCGTTTTTATCAACTCCCACTAAACTATTAGTTTCCCATTTACCTTTGGTAATTTGATTAATCAAGTTACCTTCGTAATCATATAAATAGAAATGAAGATAGCCGTCTCTTTCCGAAGCCCAAATAAATTGATTATTCTTCTTAAAAAAATAAGGATCATTTTTTATATCTATCCATGCATCACTTGTCTCATCAATTATAAGTTTGGATTGTCCCGTGATAACATCAAAAAATAAAAGTTCTAAATGATTCTGTAATCGGTTCAATCTTTGTACGGAAAGTAATTTAGGATTATTTGTAAATTCAATTCTAGGAATATAAATATCTTCCTCTTCGCCAAGATCCATCCAATTTATTAGTGTGGTTTCTAAATTAATTACACCAATTTTAACTGTGGAATTTTTAGCCCCTACTTTTGGATATTTAAATTTCAAAAAGTTAAAGTAAAGTGAATCCCATTTTGCTATTTGTATTTCGGGAACATCCACTTGGTTCAATTGCCAAAAAGCAATACTCTTAGAATCGGAAGACCACTTCCAACCTTGCACAGCACTTAATTCTTCTTGATACACCCAATCAAAATGTCCATTTAATATTGTTCCGTTACCATCAAATGTTAATTGATGTTCGGTCTTTGTTTGTAAATTATAAAAAAATAAATTATCGTTTCTAACAAAAGCTATTTTTTTGCTATCGGGTGAGAATTGCGGAACCCATTGTTTGCTACCGTTCTCAGCTATTTTAGTTATATTCTTTTTCTCAACATCATAAATAATTATATCACCGCCGGGTTTGGAATATCTATAAAGAAGTGTAGAGGTAAATAGAATATATTTATCGTTCGGAGACCATCTATAATAACTTATCCTAATTGGTTTGTCCAAACTATCCAAAACTAAGTCCGATGCTTTTAATAAAACAGTTTCCTCACCGGTTCTTACATTATGTTTATATAAACTTTGCACAAAAGTTTCTTCATCAAATTTTGTAAAAGAGAAATTTTCTTCAGTATTAAGCCATTGCACCCCACTTAATGATTTACCAAAAAAATCTCTTTTTGTAAAAATTTCATCAATTGTAAAATTCTTTTTTTGAGGATAGATTATCGAAATAATTAATACCAATAAGAATATACTTTGTTTAAAGATTCTCATATAATACCTCTATTTAATAATATCATAAATCGAATTTATTTTATATGTGGGAATATATTTTTCATTCCCATTGAAATTCTTAAAAACTCCGGTAGAAACTAAAGCAGTATCTATCCCAAATGAATTTCCCATTGCTATATCTGTTTCAACTCTATCCCCAATTAGTAAACATTTTTCATTTGGAATTTTTAAAGTACTTAATATTTCATTCATCATATATCGCGAAGGTTTTCCAAAATGCTTTTCTAATTTGAAGTGTGTTCTTTTCTCCAATGCTGAGATAGTTGAGCCGGCATCCCAAATCTCACCACCTTCTACCGGACAAGTATCATCAATATTAGCAGCATAAAATCTTGCACCATTATCTAAAGCTTTAGCTGCAATTTCTAATTTGGAATAGTTTAGTGTTCTATCCAAAGTAATAATTACAATCCTAATTTCTTTTGGATCTTTTGAATATTGCAATCCGGCTTTTTCAATTTCGTCAATAAAAATATCTTCACCTATTGCATAAAATTTTTCATTAGGATGTTTTTCACTTAGATATTTTTTTGTTACTAATGTAGAATTTATAATTTCATCTTCAGTAACATCAAGTTTATTTTTCCTTAGAAACTTGCAATACTGTTTTACAGAACCTGTTGTTTTATTAGTGATAAAAATTATTTTTTTATTATTTTTTTTTAGATGATTAATTACCTCATCTGCTTTAGGAATAATTTCATCACTTACATAAATTGTTCCGTCTAAATCAAAAATAAAACCTTCATATTTTGTTAACATATATTATTCCCAACTTTTTTTCATAAGTTCTAAACATTCATTAATTGAATGTGGTTTATAACCAATTTCTGTTTCTGCTTTTAGATTTATCAATCCGCTTTTTAATGGTCGTGGTGCCGATTGATCCAAATCAGCAGTTTTAATTTTTTCTACAAGATTAAAATCCAAGTTAAAATAATTTGCGATTTTACCGGTAAACTCAAAACGAGTAAGCAGTTCAGCACCGCCAATATTGTACAAACCTATTTTTTTATAATCGGTAATTTTACTAATTCCCATAACTAAATCATCTAAATAAGTTGGATTATTTATTTGATCTGTAACAATTTTAATTTTTTTATTATCCCTTAATGATTGTACTACCCATTTTACAAAATCGGGTCGTCCAAATTTTGCTGTACCAAAAAGTACATTGGTTCTAATAATTGTATATGGAATATTGAATTTTCTAATAATATTTTCGCCGGCTAATTTGCTTCTTCCATAATAACTTATGGGATTCGGCAAATCGGTTTCTGAGTATGGTCCGCAACAACCGTCAAACACATAATCCGTAGAAATATGAATTAAATGTGAGTGAGATACAACAGAATACTTCGCCAAATATTCAACTCCATTAGCATTAATATCCATTGCTAATTTTTTTTCGGTTTCGCATTTGTCAACATTTGTATAGGCAGCAACGTTTATAATAACATCCGGATAAAAACTTAGCATTATATTCTTAACATCTTTTCTATTTGTTATGTCTAATTTATTGTATTGAATATTTTCAAAGTATGATTCTTCTTCAGCAGATGTTAGTAATAGTTCAACATCAACTCTTGTAGAAAAATGCTCCACTAATCTCTGCCCTAGCATTCCATTTGAGCCAACAATAAGTATTCTTTTTTTTAGCATAGTTTTTATATTCTATGTGCCTGGCACTTCAAAAGTGCCAGGCACATTAATATTTATTCATGAAAAATTTTTAGGATAATTCTGATACTTATGAAAATCCTCGCCTAATTTTTGGAATTCTTCAATTGTTGAATATTGAGTAAATAACCCGGCAGCAATATTTGCATACCTAAACGAAAGTTCTACATTTAACGATTCGGTATAATAATAAATAAAAGTAGCACCAAAAACATCTCCACATCCAACACTGTTTTTTGCAATTACTTTTATGGGAACAACATCAAATCTTTCTTTTTCTCTATCAGCCAAATCAGTATATAAAGTTGCTCCTTTTTTTCCTTTTGTAATAATAAAAATTCTTGGTCGTCTTCTAAATACAAAATTTACAATCTCTTGTTCATTGGAACTATCACAAATAGTTAACAATTCATTTTCATTACACTGAACAATATCTGCACAATCAAGCCATCTTTTTATACTTGGAATTTTTCTAAAAACTCTTCTTTTGTTTTCATCAAATCCTCTTGCAAGGCTATGAATATCTAAATAAATAAAACCGAAATAATACTTTCTTAACGTTTCAAACACTCCAATTTTCAGATCAATGCCCGAAATCATATTTACTAAAATCCCATGTGCTTTCCTAAAACTTACCTCTAACGGAATTGATAATCTTTGTGTAGTATTACTATATGTTTCATCTCGCTCTTTACTGTCCCAAATTCTTAATTTAACAATTGGAATTTTTTTTACCTTTGTTAATAATTCCAAGTTTGCATTATTAAAAGCTAAGCTGAATAATTCTTTATTCTTTAATGAATAGTTTGTAATTAAACGAATATTTTCAACAAACTTTCCTATTTGAGACATACCTAAAACCGAATAATATATTCCACCCGGTTTTATACTCTTGCCATCATCAGTTTCTATAATGTCAACAACAGATTGTCCTATTATTACAAATTCCATAGTATAAATTAAAATATATTATATTTATATTTTACTTAAGTTTGAAAGCAAAATTACTAAAATAATTAACATTATAAGATATAATTATGAAAATAGGAGTTACTTGCTACCCAACTTATGGCGGAAGCGGAGTTGTAGCAACTGAATTAGGAAAAGAGTTGGCAAAACTTGGACATGAAGTCCATTTTATTAGTTATGCACCACCACATCGTTTAGTTCATTTTGTTGAAAATATTTTTTATCATGAAGTGGAAATAAGTAGCTACCCACTTTTTGAGCACCAACTTTACGGACTTTCTCTTGCCAGTAAAATGTTGGAAGTTATTGAATATGAGAAATTGGATTTGATTCATGTTCATTATGCTATTCCCCATGCAACCAGTGCTTACTTGGCAAAACAAATTCTTAAAAAAAACAATTCCGATATAAAAATTATTACTACATTACACGGCACTGATATTACCTTGGTTGGTTTAGAACCATCCTTTCTTCCACTTGTAAAACTTAGCATAGAAGAAAGTGACGGAGTTACAGCAGTATCAAGATTTCTAAAAGAAAAAACTTTAACAAACTATCATATTGATGCTGATATTGAAGTGATAAATAATTTTATTGATTCTGAGCTATATAAACCGGTTTGCAACGAAAAGTTTAAAAAACATATTGCTCCAAATGAGGAAAAAATATTAATACATACTTCTAATTTCCGACCCGTTAAAAGAGTTTGTGATACTATTAAAATATTGGAAATTGTTAATAAAGAAATTCCAACAAAATTGCTCTTAATTGGAGATGGTCCCGATCGCTCCAAATGTGAAAGATCGGTAAAAGAAAAAGGGTTGGATAAACAAGTTATATTTATGGGTAAGCAAGACGGATTGGAAGATTTGCTAAGTGTTGGGGATATATTTTTAATGCCTTCACAATCAGAAAGTTTTGGACTTGCAGCTTTGGAAGCTATGGCTTGCGGACTTCCTGTAATTAGCTCTAGTGTTGGTGGCTTACCGGAATTAATAATACATAATAAAACCGGATATATTGCAGAATTTAGTGATGTTGATAGAATGGCAAAATATACTTTAGAGTTATTACGCAATAAGAAAAAAATTAATTCCTTTGCAAACAATTCAAGAAAAAGAGCTGTAGAAGTTTTTGAGAAGAAATTAATTGTTCCGCAATATATTGAGTATTATGAAAAAATTTTAGGTAAGTAGCTTTCTATGGTATCCTAACTAAATTTATTGTTGTCGAGGAGTGGTCATCGACAACAATGGGACCTACATTTAGTTGTCATTTTAGATATTTCCTACTGTATTTCACAATTTTTCTAAAGATTTAAGTTTGTAAGGAACGAAGATTTTCGTCCCTTACAATTTGAGGAAATGAATTTCCCAATTTGTTTTTGTTGTGCAAGGTTGAATGGTGGTTCTAAAAAAAGTCGAGGTGTAAACCTCGACTTCAGAAAATGGTTCTTGATAGCTTTTTTACTGCTGTCGAGGACCATTCCTCGACAAGTAAACTATATAATTTCTACACCACCCCAGGTTGTATCTACATAAATTACTGAATTATCTTGACAGTGATAATTTCTTGCACTTGAGTATTTATATTTTTCAGCTTTGTCCACCAAATCAGATTTAACCGGATTGTTGTGTATGTACTTTAACTTTGTCCAAAACATTTTATTACTTCTTATTACTTGGTCATCAAATCTATGAATCCAAAATTGTTTCTTTTGTCCCGGTTTTACATTCCGCCTAAATATTGGCAATAAGTCTGGTTTTTCTTTTTCCAGAAGTTCTAAAACATTCCAAGCGGTATATTTTTTTATATCTCGCATTATATCTGAGATTGTTCCTAGTTTTGGTTCTGTTTTTACTATCCAATGGAAATGACTTGGCATTATTACATAACCCAATATTATAAATTGATACTTTCTTTGGTAGTGTTTTATGTTATCTATCAAAATATTGCAATATTTGTCATTTATAAAAATATTTGCAAAGTTTCTTACTGTAGTTGTTACAAAGTAGAATTGTTCTTCTGTTAGATTATTTCTATTTCTTAAGCCCAATATATTTGTCGGTTTGGTTATTCTTTAAGCTACAATATAACAAATGTCGGGGTAAAGTGTCGAGGAATGGTGAGGCTGTCTCAAAACCCTCATCAGATACATTGATTTTAATCTTGTACCTCTGTCATTGATATAAAATTATCTTCTTCGTTAGATTATCTCAGATTTTCAACCAATATCGTAAAAAAAACAAAAGTGAACCAGTTTTAGCTATATACCAGTCCTTGTTTTGTCCATACTTTGTAAAGTTTGCGTAAGTTTACAGAACTGCACAACAGAAGCCACTGGGCTTCTACTGATTCCAGCCCCCGATACAGCCACCTACTAAAATTACCATTATGCTTTATCCATCCGAATACTGCCTCTACTATTTGTGAGCGTTTTATTAACAACTCTTTGTTATATTCTATCTCTTGCTTTGCTCTTTGTCTATTAAGTGCTTCATCAAATTCATATCTCTCGATTCTTCTTCCGTATTTACTGGTGCTACAATCATCTCTGAACTTACAATCTTTGTACTCAGTACATCGATAAATTCTAACATTGTAATTCCTAATTTTCCTAGTGGTCTGACCCTTATAGTTTAGCTCATATTTTTCTGGACAGATATAACAATCTTTCTCACCATCATATTCAAAATCATCTTTCCTAAATCCCTTTTTCTTTTTTGATAATTTTCGTGGTTCGTTAACTAAAATCGAGAAGTCTGACTTCTCTGACTTTAGTATCTCTTCACCCGAAAAATATCCAGCATCTCCCAATGTTACTTCGGCAACCTTGCCGCTATTTGATTTCCCTTCTTCTATCATTGTGGTTAATAGATGATTATCTGTCTCCTCGTTGGTTGCAATAGCTCCTACTATTATTTGACTTTTTGAATCAACTAGACATTGTCCATTATAACAAAAATCTTTCCTTCCTTTGCTTTTCACTAACCGGGCATCTTTATCGGTTGTGTTCAACTTTTTTCGTTCTTCTTTTGATAATGTTTTTAAGCCTTCTTCCAAATTTTCCTTTAGTCTTTCTTTCTCTTCTTTTCTTAATTCTTCTACACCTTCTTTTATTAACTGCTGAAGTTTTTTCTTACCATACAAGCTTTTCGGTAGTTTATCACTCGGTATTGATTTACCATTTGCTCCTTGATTTTCTATTTCTACATTGGCTCGTTCTATGGATTGCTCAACTATTAAAAGTAACTCTGATAAATCAGGTCCATAAAGAAGTTTTTCCTTCGACACATCTGCTTGAATCTTTGTTCCATCTACGGCTTGTAAGGCAAAGCCAACCATATCATTTAATACTGCTATTTCTACCGTGTGTTTGAATATCTGCTTTATCTCTCCTTTATACGTCTTGAAAAAACGCCAGATAGTATTATGATCTGGACTTAACATTGTCGTTAACCAAAGTAATGGCATTTGATTTATGCAAGCTTTTTCTATCTGACGGGTACTGTAAATCTTTTCGTAATAACTGTATAACCAAATCTTTAATAACAGATTATT
>JAUTBQ010148725.1:0-14429 GCA_032361185.1 Lepetodrilus ovalis | reverse complement strand
TACACTTACGGGTAATTTTATTACACTTACGGGTTGTTTTACACTTACGGGTTATTTTACACTTACGGGTTGTACAAAGCTTATCAAGCAACCCCAAATTCAAGCTTCAATCTGCTATATGAACTTTGATTAAAAAATATCACTATCTGCATGACCTTTTTGCAATGAAAACAAAACCAGTCAAATCATTGATTGTCTCATATCTGATAATGATATATGGTTTCATGAATTTGAACCCAAACCTGATAGAGTGGACCACCGCATGATGTTATATTAGACCCATATATGCCTTGTAGGTTAGAAGAGACTTGTGCACCTATAGCCAACCCCACCATTTCCACGTCCAACTTGAAGTAGTGGATCAAGATGTACCTTATATCCACTGCCAAACCAAGACAGTGTCCTGCATGAGCTGAGAACACCTTATATAGAATGAGCACCTGAATGTGAAATGTCAGAGAGAGAGAGAGAGAGCATCAACAGCATCTTAAACAGAAGTTCCTGAAGATTGAACCGTCCTAGTCACAGAACCTTGTCATCGTCTCCTTGCATCTTGCATGGTCATATATATCATCAGTTGATAGGCGTGACCAGTCTGCACCACCATTGAGTGTTCAGAGTTATCTCCCTTCAATGACGAGAGTTACCTCCCTTGTAGGACAACTTCCTGCGAATTTACCTTGTGACCACAGAATACACGGATGACAGCACGGGAGTCACTCTCAACATGGGGGAGGTCGTCGAGGTTCTCAACTCCACACTCCAGACTGGGAACTGGCTGGTGAGGAAAACAACCAGCAAGGAGCAGGTGAGTGACAACTATAGGTCAGAGCACACCACTATAGACTAGTAGCAAATATAATGGAGATTTGTAAGTTCTTGGGCAAAGGTGAAGATCAAGCAAACTGGTGAAATAGAGTGAGCCCCTGGGCTGCATTTCACAAAAGGGGTGTGTATTTACACCAGACGTAAATGATGCAAATTTGCTTGTATTGCGTCATTTATGTCATGAAACGTCCTGATTTCCACCTTTGCCAATTCTTGTCCTATGAGCACAATTCAATGTGTAATTACCTAATGAATGATGGTCCAAAATACATTGGAAGCAGACAGCTTCCCTAAGTGATGATGCATCATCTACAATTATCACAACCGATGGATGTACTGTAAATGTTTGGAATTGTCACGTGCAAGCATACAGCATTTCATGAACTTGGAATACTAACAGTGGGAATACTCAACCATGCTATAGAAGCAAAGGTTTGAAGACTTGTTTCAGGAAGATGCTTATGATGCTTAGAAGCTGTCATCCATGGATACTCGCATATCACAGGCATATAATTCAGTGGAGATATGTGTGACATAAGATGCTCCTACTGGTCTTGACCAGAAGGCTTTTCCCCTTTGGCTCAGTTGGTAGACCGTTGTTCTCACAATCCAACAACAGGTTCGAATCCTGACTACAGACACCAAAGCAAATTAATTGATATCTTATGTATATCGTTTCCAATTTTTGAGTACTAGTATATATGCACTTTTCCAATGGTACATTCCATTCTGCCTACGTTTCCAAAATGTATGTAAGAGGTGACCCACTGTTCCGATGTTCTGTTTTGTAGGTGGCCTACATTCCATCCACCTCATTGAAGTGTCAAGAAATCCAACTCTCAGTGCAAGAAGGTGTGCATAGTAACTAGATAACATCTAGACTAGTGTTCGAAATTACCGCTGGTCCAAGAGGCCCCAGGCCAGTGAGTTCCACTTCGGACCAGCAGTTTTGTAAACTTGAGGGTCCATTGGGCCAGCAAAACTTTTAAGTGATAATGACATTTGGTTGGCGTCTGGGCCAGCTGATTTTGAACAGGGCCAGTAGAAATTAAAATTTACTGGCCCAGTTGGCCAGTGGCCATAACACTAAAGTTTCTACCACTGATCTAAACTGTTAGCTACTCTGGTGTGGGATAGTGTAGTGGTTAATGTTGAAATACTGAGTTTATATCCTACATTGGAGTCTGGTTAATCTTCCCCTGGAGGTTGAACAATGATGGGCAATAATTGGGCACAATGCAAACCACAGTCACCATGTATGGTTCTTCTGTACCAATGGTGTTTTCTAGGATTATACTAAGCAGATCATCGGGACAAATGGGTGAAAGATTCCCGCAGCGACATTAAACTCTGTAATCACTAAGCAAATCACTCCAAAATCATTGAATCAAAAAGATGAATATAATAGCAAATTGCGTATTGATAAATTATGCTGCACTACCAATGGATATGTCATTCAGCAATGATCAGTAGATCGAGCAAAGCTTGATGGCTGTGAAATACTTGTCATCCACAAACTTTGTATGACCTACCAATGGTAGCATAAATGACTGATCTATTTGTATTGCAGAGAAGTTTATTGAAACCACAGATCTATTGGTTATGGGTAACATCTATTTCCTACTGTAGAAACCAATGGGAATGTGCGGCGCCGAGAACACCGTTTGTCTCGTTCCCCGAGTCTACGATCTACAGAACACGACCCAGCGGATACTTCTGATGATGATGGCCTGTTCAGCCTTAGGGAGGTAGGTACTCTTCACCCTTACATGGTCACAACGGGCGATAATTCCACTATTACTCAAGAGTGGCCTTGGCCAAAGGGAGACAATTCCACATACCGGTATGTGGTTTTAGTCACAAAAGAATACAAGGGTGGTTTATTCTCAAAGCATACCCATCTGATATATAGATTTGGCATACATCAATCATATCAACATTGTCTCCCTTGATCAATACATGCATGCTCTATTTATATATGTCATTCTCAAAAGATGCCATATTAATCTACTGATCAATGATTTTAGGGCATGTCTTTCCAGTAATGATACAATTCCTGTTTTAAATATATAACATCTATCCATCTTCCAGCATTCCAATTGAGGTACATTTGTGGTCTAGATATAACAAATGAACATTAATGACTAAAAATGTATATTTACGTAAAACTGTAAGGAAATTTACCGTTATTTAAAAGACTGTTAATGGAAAGATATTAGTCCTCGGGCCAGGTCAGGTATTTTAGGGTTTGCCTACTACCTTGGGTGGCAAAACTAGACTGGTATCAATTTGTTCAGTTACATGTCCTCTACACATTTCTGTTTGCTAGACATTTCAATTTTAAGACTGCTAATTTGCATAAACAAGATGGCCGCAAAGGAAAAATTAGGTGACTAGTCTATGTAAAGAATGGACCTTTAATTAAGAGAAAACCATTAGAACAAACAATGATTAATTGAGTGTTTCGGATAGAGAAGAGCTTGTGACCAAGATTGCCACTGTTGTAATGGATACTCGTCATAAAATAGGTGAATGTCGACATGTGCCTAGAAGTGCATATTGTCAGAGTGTGCTTGTATGGCAACATATAGATACATACTGACTCAGTAGACATAAACAATTTCCCTATCCTATTCAAAACGACACACCTCTTAGGTACCCATGACTCCAACCTTATCCATAGGCTACATTATGGCTGTGGTTGAAGTTATGGTTTCCTCCATGCACAGGAAGTTGAACCATGAAATTATCATGTAGCAGCAAATTACTTCTTCTGATGATTATTTATTATCCATACCAATAAATTATTTGCAGATTGCAGACACACCTTTCTTAATACCAATAGTAAGATATTAACACTTAACAAACTTATGATAATAATACTACTTTAATGTGGTCTGTGATTGGTTAGGCTCTCTATCATGTATACACCATAGGAAGTGGGCGTTCGTATTATTTACAGTATGCAAGAGGTGACCGCCATTATTGTGGATGATATTCTCAGCAGCAAATCATTCAGTCTACAAAAAACGTACATGTCAAGCACTATTGATAAGTCAATTACCAGAAACAGGAGTTTTTAAATGGGCCATAGCATTTATCATTATATGACATAGTTTATAATATACCCTTGAATAGAGGTGACTTTGCCACTGAATTTCTCAATTGTTTCCAAGTAATGGTAGATTTATTCTGGTGGCCATCATGGATATATGAAAAAAAGTTCCATTATTGTTGATGATATTCTCAGCAGCAAATCATTCAGTCTACAAAACAAAAAGCACAAGTCAATTACCAGAAACTGGAGATAATGTTTATAAAATTAGTGAAAATACATATGAAAAAAAAAATGCTATAGGTGTGTCTAACTCCTATTTTTAATATATAACAAAGTTCACCTCCAAATTTTAAATTTCAAGGCCTGGGACAGAAAAAGTGGCATCTTTTGAGAATGACTAATATATTTTAGCATAGACTCCTTATTATTTGAATTTATGTATGTAAACATCTAGCTATCTTTTGTAGACTATTATTTAGTTACTTTTATTTTTAATATTTTATTTACATTCTATACATATACTTCCTACAGTATCTTATAGATTCATTTTCTTTGTTTTATTATTGCATGTACATTATATTTATTTTATTTGCTTTTGCATCTATACTTTAATAGCATCGCAGAAACACACTGATGGGGGTTGATGGATGAATAGGAATGAGAATTTCACCTGAATTGAATGTTTTTCTCTATTTTACCAGCCAAAATATTCCCTGAAACATACTCGTTCACGTGCCGAAATTGATGTAAGTGGTCGTAAAATCATTGTACAGTAACATCTCAAAAAGTCTCTACGTTTTCAATCCTCGTGTTACGTGTAGTGTTAATGTTGTGGTTTCAAGTGTTGTGATATGAAGTAACACAATCTATATATAATATACTGATATGTTAATCACCATTAACCCTCTCCCTGCTGCAGGCAACCAGAGATGCCATAGAGCTGTGTTTGTGCATAATCCAGCAAGGAGAGGGTTAAGGTTTTCATGACAGACATCTACAGTATATCTACAAGCCCTGCCTACAATAATTGAAGATTTCAAGTTTGCAAAGCTTCAAAGTCCTGTGTAAGAACCCAAATACAAAGCAAAAATCTAAAACATACATTTAACTGCTTGATTTCTGCACTTAAAATCTTCCTTAAATATGCACCCTACTTTGTTAATGCTGGAAGCACTATTTGCATGTTATGATATAGAGCACTCTTAGATAGTAACTGAATCCTTTACTTGCCAGTTAAAGGCATACTATCACAGATATTTATGGCCGTACAAAGTACATTCATATACCAAGGACATACATATAATCATGTTTGTACTTCCAAAAAACTTTCTACCGTTGTACGGTAGGCAAAATTCAATTTCAACAACCTGAACAATCTTAGTTCTTTGTCCTTCTTTATATTAACGCAAGGGGACATAACTCTCTAATTGGTGAGACGAAAGAACTACGATTCCTTCATATATCATGAATACATCAAAGACAAGATAATTATTAGTCAGGACTAATAGTTATTATAAAATATGAAATTTATTTATTTATATGAAGTGTTGGGGACATAGTATACCAGTAAATACCAACTTTTGGGTGTACAAATCAAACTTAAATAGTCTCAGACAGAAATGAGTTTGGCCATTACCTAGGCCAATCCACAGTGATAGTATGCCTTTAAACATACAACTTGATCATATGTTTTGTTAATCATTTCAATATTTTCTCTGGGAACTTAAGAGGTATGTTTGCGTTGATATACACTTAGAATGAATGTATCGGTTGACGTGATATCTGATGTTGCGCACAGCATGATGAACAGAACACCTAGTGAAGAGTCACCGTGGTCAGTGGTAATCACAGTCAGCATGGTCGGACACGATTCTGGTTCAAAAAAGCAATGACCATTATAGTTAAGGACGTAAAATAATCGTAATGGCAGACCTTCATCTGCTATACAATATAATACAATACAAGGTGATAAAGGTGATAGTGATGGAAGCTGAGTGGGCATGTCAACTCCAATGACTTGAACGTACTAAAGGCAAGACACCTCCACCCTAGGACTGATGGTAGATCATCGGACGTCCGAACCAAACGTCATGAGTTCGAACCCACGTTAACGTCAACAGGTTACTTTTCCGATGCGGTCATGGCAGGATGTAATACCGGTGTCTTGTAGAACGAGCCCAGTGGATACACGTATGACTTATCAAAACCAGTCAAAATGACATTATATTTCACAAACTTAAGAAAACAAATAGTGAAAGGTATACGTACGTTTGTAAAACATGAAAATGTGATTGGCTGGCATATGTGTCCGTCCTGTGCTGTGCTGTGATGGTTCTGACATGTATTCCGTCGTACCATGTAGTGGTGCATGTATACGTCGTCATTGGTCAATACCCAGCATTTGAGGAAGCTACTCATGTATATATATATACATACTGTTGTGTTGTGTTCTTTTAAAATTATTGATTCTAGTTACTACTGTGGCTGTGTTGGCGTCATCGAACATTAGGCCTAATTACTGACGCTTCAATCAATAAGCAAAGCTTAGGGCTTCAGTTTCCGCGCGGACTTTGATTCCGCGCAAATTACCCTTGCGCGTAATATAAGTCCGTGCGTAATATAAGTCTTTTACAGTATATACAAATCATTATTATATTTTTAGATAAGAAAGTAGAGATAAATAGAAGGTTTTAGAACATTATAGTAGCAAAACTTTCCTTTGATGCTGTTCCATACTTCTATGATTTCTATTATTAACATTTCCTCGTGAAACCACTGAACATTATCAATAGTAGTTCTTAAAACCAACGGGGTCTTTAAGCTATATCGAGAATCTGAATGGCTTTATTAATGATTCTTATATTTTTAGCTATGCGATGCAACAGTCTTGAGCAGCGAACCTACAAACTCTTCACCAGAATAGACTATTTTATCTAAAAGATGGCTATTATGAGCGGTCCACACTGTCTGTATAATAGGTATAGATAATAGCTGTAGTTCTCCCACGTCAATGATATGGTCTGGTTTTGAATGTTTCATGATGCTTCAACAGGTATGCATTGTAACATTTATTAACACTATATGTACGACACTATTGTGAACAATTTATCTCCAAGACAGTCGAGACGTATATTAGACGTTTACTTTGCTATTGTATCATAATTTGTTATGGCTATGGACTTTTTAATCACGTTCATAAACTAATATATTCTATGAATTGGCTTCAGTAACGCAATTTTTATGTGCAATAATGCCCAAATAATGACAGCACCTAACAATACGAGATGACCATTGTCTAATTCAGCGAACCTTTACGGAATTACAATAATGACATAATAGAGCTAATATATCACCGTATAATACATATACATCAGCCCAGACTTTTGAATGTCTGAATTCAGCTACAAGTCAAATGCATGTAGACCTATTGCTTCAAGTCCACTTGCATGGCGGTTGGTCTTGTGTCGAGCTAACCTTTTCACATTCAAATATATGTTGGTCTTGTGTCAAGATGTCCACATACATGCATATCAAATCCACATAAGTAGATATAGATAGATGTGGGTCCTATGTTGGGTCCTATGTTGGGTCCTATGTTGAGGTATTTGTTCAGATCCACATGGTGGTTCACCTTATGTTGAGATACTCATTTTTTTCATATCCTCATAGATGTTTGGCCTTGTGTCGAGATTTTCGCTCAGATCTACATGAAGGTTGGCCTAGTGTACAAGGAAATCGCTGAGATTCACATAATTTCCTTTATTTTTTTTCTGTACACACAAGACGCTGAGATACAGCCATTAGATGATGTTGTTTACTGGGGAGCCTCCCAGACCCAACAGATAGTTACATCGATAATGCCTCAGTATCTCCACAGCAGAAGAACCCGCACTTTCATGACTAATAGCTTCACTGAATTTTGTTAATTTGTAATTATGGCTTGCCGTGTCAGTGTTCCACTAAGTGCTACATATACAGAGCTTTGCCCTCTAGATATTAGTAGGCCAATAAGTGTTGTGTTTTAATGTAACGAGAGCGGCTATGGCCGTCCCTGCTGGGCACGTTTGACTGTTATGAGGGCTAGGTCACTGCCTTGTTCCCCAACACACGCTGTTTGATGGCGCACTATTACTACCTTCTAACATGTTCAAATGGAGATTTAGGACCCGTGTATGGAAGAACACTTAAGATATACGTACTATACTCCACAGTCGGGAACACCGTGTTCCTCCGTCGGGAACACGTTCAGAAACACAGTCAGAAACAAAAATACAGTCAGAAACACAGAAGTACAGTCAGAAACAGTCATGAGCACAGACAGGAGCACGATCTACTATCGACAACGCCTGAGAGTAGTGTGGTTGTTTAAATCGTAATTAGCCTTTAGAATGTCCAATCCTTTCTGGACAGAAAACCCCAAAGAAAATGGGTCTGGAGAGAGGAGATAAAAGTTATTCTTAATACTAGTATGTTAATATGAAATGTTAGACTGAAACTTATGAGAGTGTAATAATATTATAGTATGGATAGGATAGTAGTGATCGAATGTGTTAATCACTATTTGGTTTCGTACCTCGTATTGTTACATTTGGTAAAACACGCTGTTCAAATAGCCCAAGTATGTCATTGTTTCCATTGTAAAATCACTCTATTTGCTCTCGCTATAGTTCGTCATTCATTAGAAGCAGTTGCTGTATCATATCAAGTAATATTCTATGAGGAATTACGGAAAAACGTTAAAAATAATAATATTCCTTTGAAGTGAACAGGTAACGTGGAATTGTGGAAATGTGCAAGCCAACCGCATTAATTCTTGCACACGCGATCAACCGCTGTATATCTTATATTAGTATACGCGATTCCTCGTGTATAAATAAGCCTGTGTTGCTAATATACTAAATATACTAAACAAAAACAATTGCCTGGAACTAAAGTGACTTTGAAGTAGATTGATTAAAAGAAAATACCGAAAAACAGTTTTCTGTAATAGTAACCATTTGGGCTTAACTGACACACCACCAAACAGAATTGTTTCCCAACACTTTATTTGGGCAAAACTCATTACTTAACTGTGATTTGACATCAATCTGGACCGTGTTATCGAAGAGTATAGCATTATGCCCTACAGACCGCAACCTGTTCAGAATACTATGTGGGTTCACTCAGCTCCTGAATAATTCCAGAGAAGACTAATTGGTGGTCACATGGTCATTGTGTAGATGACGTTTACCGCGTTGCTCCTGATCGTGGACGTTCTCCTGAGGGAGGGGTTGTGTTAGATTATATACTTACTAGTATTGTATATTGGTCGGAATCAAACACTTCGGTCACTTCCGGTATGTCTTCTCCAGCTTCAGGCCTACACGTCGCGGCTCACCTTGTGTCGTTAATCAGCAGTCTAAGCAATAAACACTCTTTGTGTGTGCAGATTTGCACAGGTCTGTCTGGGAATATGGAATATGGAATATGGAGTTCACAGAGTGGTGGCATTGTGTTCTGGACGTCCATGTATGGACATTTTAATGTTTTATACCAAATTGTCAACACATGCGCACCGTCTAGGATAAATGAGCATAATATCCTTGCAAGGTCATGCACGGGACATTGAATAATTATAACAAAATAGTATACTATAATAGGTATAGGTGGTATACTATTTTATGATAAGCATTCAAAGTCCTGTGGGTCAGGCCAGTAAATAGACGAGACGTAGTTTACCAATTGAAATTGTTCGATATGCAGTAGGTTCTTTTTAGGAATATTGTTTGGTTCCGTAATACTGTATAGATGCCATTGATTCAAGTAGCTACGTGGTAGCAGTTTGCATTGAAAAATCTTGATCTCACAATACTGACAAATATATAACCCTAGTTGTCGAGCATCCATGTGTGACATCATTGTTAGCCATTCCCATCCTCGTGTTTTTTAATATATTATATGTTGACGTTCATGTTGTTGTCGTTGCTGCTGCTGCTGTTGATGCTACTATTGGTACTTGATGACTATTGATTGTTAGCGTGATCATGCTATTATGCAAAATCAATTAATTATGATAAATTGTCGCATGAAGTCATTACTTCATTATAGATAAGGTGTACTAGCATATTAAGATATTGAGTAATAGTTTGCTTTGTATAGGGGCTCCATCAGTCTAGACCCAATCAGTCTGTGGACGACTTGAACCTTTGCCAACTCTCATGGATCTGGATGCTAGTTCCAATATTTGTGAAAAAGAGATTGAGATAGGATTGCCTGGGGCTCAGTCTCCAATACCAATGTGTTAAATCAATTCTAAAAACAACTTTACTGCAGACGAAACAGGTTTCCTTTATTTGAGAGGTGTACCCGTGATTCAGCGAGTTCCAAGCACTAAGTAGTCTGTGTAGTAGAACTGTCCATAAGTGATGTAATAAGCACAAATGCCGGGAATGCCCTATTATTGTGATAAGTGTAAGTAGGGGTAACAGAGCGAGCACATACTGCAATCCTCGTACGAACGCTGGCTATGGTATGCGCGTGCAAGGTTGCCTAATTCGCGAATTACCCTAGGTATTTGTTATCTGTAATACCTTCAGTAGATGTTATCATTATTGCATTAATTATGTTTTATCAGAGTTGCTGCCTTTATAAATTGTTATCATATTCATCTGAGATATCTATCACCATTACGTGATGAATATGTTCTTGTTGTTGTTGTTGTTGTATGTTTATCGTTGTTACTGTTGTTGTTGTTGTTGTTGTTGTTATTGTTATTATTATTATCTCATTTGTGTATTATCTGCGATTGCTTTTTACTTTCAGAAACTGTTATCATTATGATCACACGTAGGGCCTACTTGTCATCAATATCACTTTAATAATGCAATCATGTATGATTATAGTTATTGTTCAACGACCACAATCACACCCACACTGGTACTGCATACACTAATTAGTTATATGGGTGGAAGAATCTAGTTATATGGGTGGAAGAATCTAGTCATATGGGTGGAAGGATCAAAGCTATATTGTTATGTGGGTATCAACCAAGTTGATATAACTGGGAGTTGGGATTCTATACAGATAAATATGTTATATGTTTGTTATTAAGCACCGATTAGAATCGGATGTCAAGGTAAAAATTATATCATTAGGTTTGTCACCGCAGCTATCAGCATCAACTAATTCTGAACGTATTGGTGTCGCAGGCCCGACCGATGACATCAACAATTCCCTGTCAATCTTGCTGAAATCGTAATGAGAACATTGACATATCTCTATAATCTAGCCTTCATCTGTTAGAAATTGCTTACTTTTATGTCTGAAGCTCTACATTATTCATTTAGTTACTTCAATTCAAAGGAAATAAGTGTATCACTGTAATGCATATCACTGTCTTATGTCGCTTGAATATTCTATTCCACTACAAACTAAGAAAAAGACTGTGTCCTGATTCCATATTATCACGGCATAACTTGACCTTATAGCCCTGCCAGTATATCTCGTGGCACATACCTTATCGTAGTGGCGTTCTAACGTGTAGTTTGTTTAACGTATGTCTCGAGGTCTTGGCCCATATACTTCTTTATTTATTGTTTCTATTGGAGATGAAAGAGGACCTCCCTTCGGCACTAATGGCTGTTTTCGGTGGGGCAGCACCAGTCATGTGTTCCTCCGCCGCGGTGAGTCGGCCTTGCTGCGGTGAAGTGACGCAGCAGATACTGCGGACAGAACATAGTGCAGATAGCCGAAGTCTGCTGCCTCGGCTAGTCTCTGGTTGCTCTTTTTAACTGATCACATGTATAATATAATCTCGTCAAATTCCATTGTGCTGGAATGTTAACTTCAAATGTTAAAAGACGTTCCGTTTCTTATGGGAATTAAACTATAATATCTTACAAAGGTTTAGATCAGCAACACAGCATAACCTCTTCATCAAAGCTATCATATTCCTTAACATTCCGTCAGTTAAATACCGACATCATTAAGAGTGTGCACAGTAAATGTTTTCAAGGTTGCCAGTTGAAATGGCAAGGAACAACTAAGGTAAACGCTTTAATACTATTTATGTCATACAATACACACCCCATGTGCATTATGTCCAATTAAACCAATAGTGGAAGGGCATTAAATAGTTTGGTAATATGTTTGGTAAAATATTGAACGTAATGTGTGTTCTTTGTACCACTGATCTTTGCCTAGAGTGACCTTACTAAGACTTTCTGGAGAATGACGAAACCAGCATAACAATTAATTGCTGTGGTGTTGATTACTGGTAGCTAGACTGTACGTATCCTTTGCACGAGCTCTGGCATCCGTTGTTCTGCTTCAATTCGATAACTGAGAAATGAATATTCCGTCATTGCCGATAAGACGTATGTTCCCCTATCGTATTGTTGGCTTCCAAGCTGGTAGGGTTTCAGTCTGTACTGGCTGTGTAATCAGATAGTTTGATATCAACAAGATGGAAACGTTGTACTTCAGATACTGCATTGTAAGTATTTATATATATGTTATAGGACATATGATAACTAGCTTCGTCATTGTTCCTTGTGTTAGAAGGATTACGTAAGGATGCTATAACGGTAAGACTTGTCAATGTTGTATGAGGTCAGTGCCATGTTAACATCACACCGTGGGAAAACAACTTTAATATTTAATTTCAGATTATTGATAAGTATATCGGGACTATAGGTTTAAATCTCCAAACTACTGTAGTATCACAATGTTTCCCCATGATGAAACGTACTAGTATACTTAGTACAAGACATTTTTAAAAACTAATCCCATTAATAATACAATAACTGAATCCAACAGCTGCAAAGATTCATGTGCTTACATATATCTGTACAGACCCACAGTAATTAACAGGTCTTGTTTACGTTTAGGAACATTTTACATTCCCCTTTGTCTGTGCGAATAGTTACCATAATCCTTATGCATTTGTCTGAGACATATTCTCAATTGCCACAGGGCAATCTGTTTTCTATTCCATGTTCACAAATGTAAACGAGAGCGGTCGCAAAGAAGAACACTATGCTAGATGCATCTACATCCAGCGCCCTTATCTGATCGCTTTCACACTCTGCTGGTAATAACGCTTCCGTCAGTTCCACTAACCACAGGGTGTACACGTTTATCTACAAGTCTAACCTCAACAGCTGATGAGATGACGGGTCGTCGCTTCTCTGACTCCGTCCCAGTCAGTACTGACTCGCCGATGTCATCTGATGCCTCCTCTATGTAGTTTTGTCTGGGACGGACAATGGGCATTACGATGAATAAGGCTTTTTATTTTAGCACAGTCGATTGTTCAAGTTACGTTGTCCCACAAGGAATGTGTAGGCCTATTAAGCTTCGTTAATCATTTAGTTACTCACCAAACATTACTCCAGTGTGTGTCATCAATGACCATATAATACCCATTAAAGGTAATGAATTTGCGTGATAACTCATGTATGATCGATAGATAACAAGAAACCAACTCTTAATACACATGTAAAAATACATTTGCAACACAGCGAACGTACTTTCGTGATGTATTCAATGTAATTATTGATTTGGTTGAAGATATCTGCTTCTTTAGACGTATTCCACTCCTGTGGTTCACAGCAGACAAGCTACGAACATTTCTAGAGACGGTTCCCAGTTCTGTGTGATCACATTCCCATCTTGTGAAAGATAGCGTCCTGCTGAGGGACACGACGAAAACGAGCGACTTGAAAGCGCTACACATGACCTCTGCAAGCGGCTTCTGCTAGTTGTGGTTTCACTCTCGCTCGGCGCAGTCGCCGTCAGTCAGTACAGTTCAGGCAGAAGCGCTCTCTAGTGTCAGTCTCTTCTCGCTAATCTTCCTACGGGGATGGCAGCTGAGCTCTTTACATCACCTCGGAGAGCGCAACAACCTGTTGCCTTACGTCCAGATCCAGTTCGCTCATCGCCTGCACTTCTGGAGCAGCAGACGGCAAACTGGGGAGAAAGCAGACGACAATGTTCATACTTGCGTCTGCCAGATATTTTCTTCCGGAATTTGTATGAAGATGTACCTCTTAAGACGCGGTGCACACCTGAAGCGAAGTTACACCTGCACTACCTGTGATAAAGACATATCAATATCACGTTAAGCTTCAAGGGTGGCAAGCACATGGATAAGCACACACAGATAATAGTATGTGTGGGTTGCATATCTTGATTGACATCATTATTAACAGAGAAAAACACATCAAAGTGCAATTTAGCCAAAGTGTTCATTTTATATGTTCGTATTGAGCTATGGTTCTTAAAACTCACGTGTAGATTATCATAGATAAGTAATTACTTCAAAGCAATGGGAATATGAAGGTAACTGAATTGTTAGTGCCTTCTAAGTTTTGAAGATGTTGAAAATATTAAATTTCAATGTGATAGGTTCCTTACTCTGGTATGCCGGGATTAACATTGAATCATGAATACTCGACGAATTCGTTGCTTACCCCAACCCCGCTCCCTCCCTATCTCTCCCCCACCCACAACCTCCCCTCTCTCTCTATCTCTCTCTCTCTCTCTCTCTCTCTCTCTCTCTCTC
>JAUTBQ010148724.1:0-32929 GCA_032361185.1 Lepetodrilus ovalis | reverse complement strand
CACCATTGCTAACGTTGACGTCAAGGTTACCTTACAGTTACCCCATACTAAACAGAAAGGGTCCTTACCCTAGCTACAGTAAAGTGTTGCCATGACTACAGTATCAGTGTACTGGAAGTGTTAACATGAAGTCAATAATGATAACAATCATGAAGTCAATAATGATAACAATCATGAAGTCAATAATGATGACAATCCTACAAGTAGTAATCCTAACAATCCCATACAAATCCTTGTATGGTACTTACCTTGAATCAAGAAGTAAACATTATAGAATTACCATAATCACATATGCATGCTATAAGTACCAACTTGTTGTAATAGCACATCGCTAATTGAAAGATACTGGACAATGGAAGAAACTGTGAAATACCTTTTCAGGAGCTAAATGTATTAGAACAACAAATATATTTTTTTTAAATATTTTTTTTTTGGCAATGGGGTTTAGAATCGCTTTCTAGAATCTGTCACTAACATCACGACTTGTCAGTCTAGGGCAGGAGGAAACCCGCAACGGATGTTGCAGTAAACCTGCGACAACTATTTAAAATTATGTCTGTGTCCTATGTTATATGGAAATAATGATTATATTTATTATTATGACGCAGATGTCCAGAATAACTGAGGTCAAATGTACTTTTGGTAAATTGGGAGATCAAGGAGGACAGGTTACAAGGGAAAATAACAACACAAGAAATGTTGTAATATTACAATTGCCAATACTGTTAACAGTAGTGACAGGAGAAAACAATGTACCCTGCACGGTATCGGTCACCATGACAACACTTAGATAAAAATCAAGCAAAGACGAAATAAATAATCATTCATGTGGAATCACGATTTACGACTTTCCAAAACTTCCACGATAACGACTCATAATCTTTCTTTCATACTCAGATACTAGTCCAGCAGCAAAAATTGAATGAAATCACATACGCACACAGAAACCATGATAAACCATGCAAGCACAATCTGGACATTACATTGGATGATATTACGTAGTAATTAAAACCATCAGACTTGGAAATGTTGCATGTAAGATAACAAGGAAGCGATAAGAAGTTAATATATACACATATACATAAACATGTAGACAGTAATAGTAATAAGACTTTCCTAAAAGTCTATAGACATTTGAACAAAGTTTCAGTAAGTTTATATAAAGAGAAAATCTGTATATGAGAGAGATCAGACATAAACCATATTGATTTGTTCTGCATGCAAATGCACAAGTAATTGTGAAATCCTTTCATACAGGACATAACAAATTTACAACATGTTTGACTAACTAAAATCCAAACAACAATAAAGATGAAATAATTAACATAAATAAAATATTATATACCAAATTAACCATTACATAAAACTAGTAGTATATGCTCAGCGATATGATCTGATATAAAGTGATACATAAAATATTGCATCTGGATTAAATTTAATTCATCAACACAAGGTCTGTTATCTTAGAACAGACAAACTACTTACGGTAATAATTTCAAAATTTACTTTCTATTGAACTTGAAGCACTATGTTTAGTAATGAATTACAGCAGTATACATTTCATCATAAATAATCTTTATGTTAATTGTCTTTCCCTGAAATATATATATACATGTATACACATAAAATTGTGATTGTTGAAAGCAACTTGAAAAATATAAATGTGTTTTATTCTTTTAAAGAAAATGCAATTTAACAAATACAATACATGTATATTGATACTACTCATATAACATATAATATTGTATGGAACATACTAAAATAGCCAGTTCAGAAACTGAAATTGAGTGGTTAAGCTGGGCCAAAATAAGAAGTAATAAGAAATTATTTTGATGACATCATAGATTCATTACAATCTATTTAATTTGAAGCTTGATAAAGTACGGACAGCAACAACCATATATATCACATAATACATATACATAATATATACAACACAAGTTAATCTACTATACAAGATTTTGAATGAAGTCTATATGACGTACATTGTACTAGTATATCAGTAAATTTTCTACGTCATTAATAATACAGGCATAATCACGATAAACATAATTAACAACAATATCACAGTGGATGATTAATATCAGAGATGAAAAAGATATTAAATTTGTTCAAATTCAATACAAGTTTAGCTCATTCTCACTCTAGTGTCGATATATACATAAACACATGAACAGGAATCATTTTATGATATGAATAAGCATAGAACATTCTGTGGGCCCTGACTGAATTTGGAAGCAAGGTCAATATCGTAACTGCAATGTTGACCTGGGATATTAATCCTTACAACAATTTTTGAGATTCCCGACATTAAATTTGATCTATTTTATACTATATCATATACTATTCTATTCTACACTATTACTAGTTATTGCAAGGGTTGACGATAGAATTTGCTATTTAAAAAGTATATATTACATGTATATGCAAAGATGATTATGCCTCTTGTAAATTATTAGATATTTAAAAATGTCCACTGTTATGTAGCAACTGACAACCCTACAACAGATGTGTTAAGTCATCTAAACATCTACATTATCAAATGTTATTTGACAAATTTGACCTCGACAAATACAATTTGATAGTGTGGACCAAAGACTTTGTCAAACCTTGGTTAATATTACATAAAAAGTCGACTTTGACAAACAAAATTTTACCAGGTGGGAATTTGCCATTTAACACCTCTGGCTGACGCCGTCGGAGTTAAATGAATTCCCACCTGGTTAAACGACGATAACCTCTCTGAAAATTTGCAATAGGAACCGTTTATCTCCTAATTTAACCATGATTTTCGACCAATCAAATGCAAGGAAATGTAAATATTATGGTACAATTTGGTATTAAGTTCTTGTAGTTACCCTTAGTTATTAGGCTGCAGCACTTTGTTATTTAGAGACGATATATTGTCCTTCGGTCCACGGCATATCAGTAGCCAGATTCACGTATGGCTAGCATTATAACACTAGTGACAAGTCGAAAATATTGAATAGGTTTATTACACTCCCAGGAGGAATGTGATAAATAATAATTTGTTGAATGCTTATTCCGAAAACGAGATTGTGCTGCACTAATTAAACCAACAGTATCTGAGAACCTTTGTAAGCGTTTGCTAATGATAAATATAAATAGCTGTTTCAAGCAGCTACCACATGATATATGTACTGCTCTGTTCTTTTCGGAAGTGGGATCGGTGATGTTGAAACAATCCTGATTAGAATCGTGACACATTAACTACCGGTATACCGTTTTGATAGAAACCAGAATAAAGTATTATTCGCTTTGTCATTTACCAAAACAATATAGCTCATGCTATGATTGAAAGTAAGAAGTGCATGGTAATATTTAAAACTCACGGTTTTATATACACAGAGCAACAGAAAGTACACCGATTAATAATTGCTAAAAGATGTAACAAAATAGATGGTAGTGGTTGGTCGGTAAAAAACATAAATAACCGCACACTTTAACTAACAACCACATTTTACACGTGCGCATGAAATGGCTGTTAAAATGGGATTCTATTTTAAATTCTTCTTACCTATTGTTTTAAAACAATATATTTAATTTTAAAATATATTGTTTTGAAAGTAAGAAGTGCATGGTAATATTTAAAACTCACGGTTTTATATACACAGACCAACAGAAAGTACACCGATTAATAATTGCTAAAATGTAACAAAATAGATGCTAGTGGTTGGTCAGTGAAAAACATAAATAACCGGACACTTTAACTAACAACCACATTTTACACATGCGCATGAAATGGCTGTTAAAATGGGAATCTTGCCGAACGACATGACACCGTATCACCCGTGAACAATCGAAATAACGAATTTATTACCATTCAGATATCTAGTTTTATTTTCATACGTTCGACCAAATTATTTTCGATATATTCTAGTCCAAGTGAAACCACATGTGACGCATCGGCATGCAGTGACGAGCAACAATGGTCATTCATGACGAGGAACAATCGTTGGCAATGTTCGAGAAAATTGCATAAGTATCGTTTATAACTTGACTCACACTTCATTTAACTCACACTTCATTAATCAGTCTGTTTATTCAGTTATTTTAGTATTATATAGACTATACATTGGTGATATACATTGGTGATATCGAGTTTCAAAGTATTATATAGACTATACACTGTAGCGCGACCATCAGGGTAAAAATACCCAGATTTCTGCACGGGTAATACGGGATATATTAGGCGGCTGTAGTCCGTATTACCCGCTAAGAAACCTCGATACGGCAGGGTACACGTGGGCTCTCGACCAATCAGATTCCTAGAATTTTATCTGAATGGTAATACAAAAAAAATGTTGCCCTAATCCTCGTTCTTTGCTGAATAAAAAAGTATGTAGGCTGACTGGACTCATTGCATAATAAATAATTATAGCTAGGTATAGTACAATGAAAGATACGCTGATAAATTGACAAGAGGATATATTTCATTTAATATCTTTTGTTGCTAAGTACGTGCGTGGTGAAGCCTGGCATGGCCTGGGCAGCAATGCATTTATATCGTCTACATATATCGCCGTTCCTATTTCGTTTAATGCACCAGAATTCGTGTTTTATAGAAACTAGATGGCCCGGTTAACTTGATCTTCTAGTACAGTTGCTATGGGAAGATCACGTGATCAGTGACGAAACGAATTATATAATTAGACAGGTACCTGTTCACTCAGTCGGCGTTCGGAACAGAGAACCAGTCCTACAAAAACTGCATCAGTCTTAAAGCGGCATTGTTCAACTCCCCAAGTGTGACATAAGCGGCTATATACAAAAGAAAACTGATCAAAGGGAGACATTACTTGCAGAATATTTTCGTACATATATTTTTTTCAATATCAAGGTAAGATATTTTATTGATCTATATATCTTGCAAAGTGTTATTTTAAATTGATGCACATATAGTAGGGCGCCCGTTCTGTACTGCCAAAAAGTGTTTATGACAATTTTATGTGATGGAGACTTTTATATGAGACATGTATGCATGTTCCAGAGAATATTACTATATAAAATGATTGATAATAATTGTGCATCGATTAAATAGTGATGCAATATATAGGCCTATTGATTGCTAAGTAAAAATCATGAATGAATGTTAACTGCTAAGTGTGCTGTGTTTAACTTAATACTCCCCAAACTAAATAATGCTTCTTCTCAAGTTCCAATTGACAATATCACATTTGAGTAGTTTTGTTAATGAATGTATTGTTTCTCATATAACATTTTGTCTAAATAGTAAAATGGACGTATCTATAAGCATACTCATGGCTTCTTATGAGGTGCTTCTTTACTGCTTTATAATATGTTTGATGTATGAAAATTAAAGTGACAACACAGATTATAGATCTAATCTGTCTAGTCATTCTACTGTAACTAAACTACAATAGTATATTTTATACTTTATGCATTCAAAATACACTGAGCATTCATTTCTTTGAATAGTAGAGTGTATACGGTCGTAAGTTTGAATGAATATAGTATCAGAATATTTAACAGATATATTTTCCCTATACTGTAGGGTATGTAGATATATATAATGCAAAGGTCTAGGTCTATGATACTTTCTCTGGGCTGGTTTGCCAAGGTCAGCTGATTTCGACCTTGTTTTCTGGAGGCCACTCGATCGTCGCGCTTAATTGAGGATCTCTCGTATTCTGGTACTTCTACAGACGGGTAAATGTGCTTGTCACTCTAGAATGCTCTAGTCGCCCTTTAACCCTACGATGGAAATAGATTGTTGTTGTCTGCGTACAAATGAAATTGCGTACAGGGGCAACTCACGTCTGCAAATTTGCCCTTCATATCTGAACACTGCAAAAAAATGTCTCCCGACCGCAAGGTTGCATCCTCGTTATAAGAATAATTATAACATTGAACACGACATCGGGAAATGTCAGTCTGTTGCGTTGCGCTGCATATGATAAGTCAGAAGACGGAAATCGATAAAAGTGGTTGCTGTTGTGAACACGACACTGCAAGCCATGAAGACATCGCGAATAGTCACGTAGCATCGTTTCTTTTGAAGTTCTTTGATGGTTAGTCTAGAAAAGAAGAATAGATAACAAGCACAGTTTCTGCACGTAGACTGTTGTTGCTTGATAGCAAACCAAGAACGCAGCACTAAAATTTCATTCAATCCGCTAGTTTAGGCTTTATTAAAATCTATGATCCCCCAGCTGATAACCATTCCATGTTCATCAGACACCACGTGACCACTGTGACGTCCGCGCTTTAACCTTTATGGACCCATCGACTTTGGAATGATGAAATGGATCATATTGAAAACTGAATTTTAGAATAAATTATTTTTATATTTTAAAACATGTTATGCGTGTCTACAGAAGAAAACAAAATATGAGCAATTAATATAAATTAATTTGCATATATGTATTCTGTAGGAATAACGTTTTATTATATATAAATTATTTGTTTTGAGTTTCAATACTGTAAATAATAGTACAGTAGATCTATTTGAAACAAATATATATTTTAAAGTGTTCATTTTCTATGTTACATTTAATTTTGCATACAATAGGATATAACATTTTTTCTTTAAAACAATTTGAGCTATAAATGCAAAGTATATGCATTGCAGATCAAGGAGTTTTAGGAAGAATTTTACCTAGACTAGTAGTTTTATTTTTACTAAAAGTTTCACCATCACAAATGTGTGAAAGATGCCTGCAGCGATGTTAAACTCTATAATCACAAACAGAAATTTAACTATTGTTCTTGGAGCTTATTTTGTATGGGTTCAAACATTATTATCAAATAAAGATAAATAATGCAAAATAATGTTTTTAATAAATCAAAATAATAATAATAAAAAATTGTTTTAAATTCTGTACATTAATATAATAAATAATACATTGTTTAAATACATGAACAATAATGAAAATAATTTGTTTTAAATACATTAAAATAATAATAATACATGTAATAAGTTTTAATGATAAATAGCCTGTACATAACTTTTGTACCAATAAAAATAATTTAATTATTCTATGGTTGGAGAGATTCTGCGGAATCTACAATCTAAATTAATCTGGATGACAGCATATTGAGCATATATTGCACAATAGTCCAATATAGAAGTACTGTATGGTACTTCCTTTTGAACTTAAAAGACCTACACTACTCATTTCCTATAATATGGCATGTATAGGGGAAGTAACTAGAAGTGGCATGAATCATTAAACAAGGAAAGGTCCTGTCACAATATTGAAACAAGAGAATACTCAAAGAAAATAATTAAATTAGACAATAATTAAATAACAAAATATAAGGAGTAATTAATATAGTACCTGGTTAATAATGTACTACAAGTAGACAAAATGTACCTGAAGATAGTTTCAGGTAAAAGAAAAATGTTTTTCCTTTATATAAGCTGAACACAGTATTATTTGATTATATGCAATTCATTTACTGTTGTGATTGGCTAGTTCTATTATTTATCATCCCCAATACTGGAATCAATAGAAAAATGAATCTACAAGTAGTTTGCATGCATCATGAATAATACTACAATTATCAATTGTTAACAGTGCAAAAGTACTGTGGGTGATGGGGTCATGGAAGTCATTGACACAAGGTCAGTTGGGTTTTTTTCAGGCCAAAGGTGAATACAAGTTCATGGGCTCAGACTCTGGAAATAAAGGGCCCTAAGGATTTGAAGCCCAATGCTTGCTATTTCCATCCTCTAGCACACAATCGAAGCCTGATGTATGCTATTTCCATCCCCTATAGTGCACAATCCCATCGGATTCCCCATGCGCATATTAATGCACACTACAGTTCAGCAAAGTATCAAATTTGTTGTTATGACACGTTAGTAATGGTATGTGAGGTATGAAGTAAGCAGGATTACTTCCAGCACCAGGTCAACAGCTTAGCTAACAGTATACAGAGTCAACAGACAGGCTGGGTTACGGATTGACAATACAGTACTAGTATTCCATTCCTATATTGCAGTGGGTGTTCTGTAACAAGGAGAGGGAGCAACATGACGACTCTACGAGTGTTGATAAGAGGCCAGGCTCAGGCCTGCCAGAGCATGAAGAGTCTGGGACTAACCAAAGTCTGGACTTGTGGCACTGCTGCCCGGCAACAGCTAATGGAAATCGCTCCTGCAACTGTAAGCTATTCAGTATTGATACCTTGTTATCTATCGGTCTCTCCAGGTGCACCCGTTCAGGAAACTAATGCCAGGCCCATAACCCCTATCTGATGGTCTGGTTTTATTGTCAATGAGCCCACTAATGAAAGGGTTAATAAATTGATAAAAGATCTTCATCAGTCCATGAAAGGGTGCGCTGGGCATTCAGGGGGAAAACATCCCCCTACACCCCCACTTATCCACCCCCACCCCCTACCCAACCATGACCATCCCCATTTGCTCCTCATTACAACTAGTGCTTCTAGGGGCAGATTTAGGCGGGGTGGGTGGGTTTCGGTGCTCATCTCTTGCATCCCAACTAGAATTGGAGAATTTTGTGAAATAAACATATAATTATTATGGTTGCGTTATGACACTTGATAATGACAAACATTTTGACATATATGCCGAAAGGCATCCTACAAGGATGTTATCTACTGTATTCTTTATTATATATAAATGTAGTACCGGTAAAATAGTCACTAAAACAATGAGCTTCCCTTAAATTAAAATACACTTTGAGGCCCCCCAGTCACCCGCTGCCCCACGCCCTAAAATGAAAGTCTGGATCCAACCCTCTGCTTCCTATCTAAAAATAGAAAAAAACATATATTATTTATTTAAAAAAGATATATGTGTTGACTGTTATTGTCTGTTGTGTGACAAAGGTGTTACTGATACCATCCAGCTTTTTTGGGGCATACATAAAAACACCACGAAAGGTTAATATGTTTATTTTGATCTACTATACGTCATGACTGACTGTTGCAATGTATGTAATACCGGTATCCGCGATAGTGATCTTGATCCAAATTTCTATGCAAACTGATAATGAATATTCTTAGCATACTTCAGTGGTACATAGATTACAGATAGTGTATATGTTTCCATGTAGGCTTATGGGATTACATGCATAGATGCACAAATGGTAGTCGTTATATAAATAAGTGTTGACCCATATGTCTGTGACGACCTTCGAACTACCGGGTAATTGCAATTTGTAGTTCTGAAATAGTATTCAACGAAGCTGAATGTATGGTTTATTAATGTCATTGTGGTTTATTAATGTAATTGACAACCGTTCATTATAAACTACAGGGTACTTGGCATTTAGGCACCCATTTTGTTGCAGTATATTATTAAGCGGTATCATTTATCCAAGTATTTACATTATTTTATTCGAGTACAAATTGTATTCACCTTCTTTTTGTTCTTGTGTCTATTATTTAAGTATTTACCTGTCTTTTGTTCAAGTATTTTCCTGTTTAATTAAAAAAGTTGAGCAAAAGACATAACAGGAAAATACTTGAATGGTAAAACTATTTTCCTGTGGTTTTTTAAACTTCAGGTACTGATATGTACCATATTTTGTTCAAATTATTAATATTTAAAAAATGTCTTTGTTTATTCAAGTATTTTCCTATGTTTTATTCAGGTACTTGTCCGTCATTTGACAACAGAGAAAGAAGTACAAGATAACCTCAAGAATTTCAAAGAGGGAAATTTCGATAAGATGCCAAACCCAAGTCATTTAGAACATTTCAGGTAGGTTTTATAACACAGCTGTTTTACATTGAAATATTTATATACTTCCCAGGATATGAGGTTCCCCAGAACACATAATACTATCCAGATGGTAAATTATCTATGTTCCTGTAATGAAGTATCAGATAACAACCAATTCGATTCCTTTTATTACCGCCAACATGTTTCTGACAGATTACTACATTGCATCAAAGCCCTTAAAAATAAATCAATCAAGAGTTCCACTTAGCTATATTAACATAACCTTAGTAGAAATTAAATCTGTATTGTACCTGGATTTGCAATTTTTCCAGTTTAGTTACGGATTTTCGCAATCTAAGTGCAGAAGCCGAATGTCAGATAATAGGGAAACATTATAGTTTAATCATTGGTTACAGTGAACCAATGATGATCTGTTTAACAGCAGTACATGTAATGTTATCCATTGGCTCAGTACACATTTTAACCCTCTCCCTGCTGGATTAGGAATAGGCAGTGCTCTTTATTAGCCAACAAATGATTCCTTCGCTTACCACCAACATGTTTCTGACAGATTACCACATTGCATTAAAGCCATTAAAAATCAATCAATCAAAAGTTCCAATTACATGGTAGCTATATTAACAGAACTACTGTAGTAGAAATTAAATCAGTAATTGCTCCCGGATTTGCAATTTTTCCAGTTTGGTTATGGATTTTCCCAATCTGAATGCAGAAGCCGAATGTCAGATAATAGGGTAGAGCTTAACAGTAAGGATTGTCCGCCTGTCCGGGACAGGTATGATCCACAGGCGGACATCTGAATTATAGCCGAGATTAACAAGCCTTTTACCTGCAGTTACATGTCCGATAGGACACAGGGACAGATGCCTCAAAATGTTAATGTAGAGCCCTGTAGGGAAACATTATAGTTTAATCATTGGTAACAGTCAACCAATGATAATCTGTTTAACAGCGGTACATGTAATGCTATCCACAGGCTAACCACACATTTTAACCCTCTCGCTGCTGGATTAGGCACAGGTACGGCTCTTTATGGCATCTCCAGTTGCCTGCAGCAGGGAGGGGGTTAATATATGAACCAGAGTGTAGATACAGAATTATTGGATGGCTATCTTTATTCATTTTTATTTTTTATAGGACAGGAAAAGGGCCTAAAAAGGAAAAAGAAGACGTTCCTCCAGTTGGAACGTTCACGCTGCCTCATCCCATCTGGTGAGTGAGACTGGATATATCTGACCTTCGTTACCTTGCCTAATGGTAGTCTCTAGGGAATAGGGACAAATATGCTACATCTTAAAGGGCAAGTTCATACTGATTATAAGGTCAATCCTTCCAAATGGGAAATAAATGAATATGTTTTATTACGGTAAGTTTAACATGATATACAAAGCATGTTTAGTAGGAAATCCTAACAGGATTTTATTTTTAGGAGAAAAACAACAAATTAGTAATGTGAGTGAAAACTCGCCAAATTAGGTGTGGGGAGATTTATGAAACTTTACCCAAAATAATATTTTCAAACAATTTATGCTGAATATTTTACGGGTTATTTTTCTGCTTCAGGACTGATACTCAGCTAAAGGACGTGAAAGTCACACACAAGCCAATTCAAGGAAAAGTGGACTGGGTAATTAATTGTTCAATATTATCCGGTGGACTTTTGACTTGGCGAAAGCATGGATTTGTCATTATCTACAATCTTAATCTCCAAGTCAGGCCCTTTTACACAGAACAATTGTAGAACTATGAGAGTCATATCGTTATGTTGACATACTGTAATTACTCTAATAAATCGGACCCTCTAATAAATCGAACACTTAAAATTAAATTAATTGTCCCCACACAAATTTCCAACCCAAAAAATTCGAATATGATCTTTTTGGGAAATTTTAATTTTCTAAATATTTGAATATGGTCATTTTTTTATATATTTTTTTTCTTTTATCCTTTTTTTATTTACCATTTCAATTACAACTATATTTTATACTTTAATTTGGTTGTCCCTAATTATACAAACACAGCCTTTCAATGTACATTTTTTTTTAATAATTCGAACGGCTACAAATTTGATTATTTTCTGCTGTTCAAATTATTAGAGTAATTATGGTATAGGAGTTATGACCTTGTAGCACGACAATTGTTCTGTGGAGAGGCGGCCTGGTCCCAATATATTGATTCATGTCTTATGGTTGTTAATCTTATTGGATTCTTCGAGACATTTGCTATTAGCTGGATTGCTGCATGCACTAATGAGTACACTGTAAAATCCTGGTTGTGTAGCGTTAATGACTCAGAAACTGCTGTGTGGCCATTTTGTGTGCATGTCTTCACATTGACATTATCCAATGACTGTTCGAGCAGTAGACCTATTGGGTGTAAGTTAAAACACATACCGGTAATGAGATATTTTGGCATTTAATTAGGGCTTACTATTTCCCAAAACCTGCAAATTTGAGAAAGGGAGACAATCCTGCATCAAAGAAATACATGTACATGTATTTATTTGTGCATCAGAAACTCAACTATGATTAGGCTACATTTGGGTGCCAGAAATTCAGGCACATTTCCAAATTCATCAACAATCCCAAATTTACACTTTCATAATGAAACATGTACTTTCCCAATTTTTTAAAGCATATTTGATTATTACTCTTTCTATGACTTTTCATTCTGAACATTCTGTAAAATGACACTCATTCTTGTAGCATGTATTTCATTAAGAAACAGTATGTTGTTCTATTTCCAAAATGGCCACCACCTTAGTTTCTTAGTTATCAAGAGACAATATGATCATAACAAAAAAAATGATGTTCAATATTGGTAATGTGCAGACGTCTGATTAGAATATTAAAAGTATTATTCGCCAATGCTAGAACTGCCAGCTGTAGAGTTGTACACATGTAGATATGTAGATACAGTAGATCTTAAATATTTGTATAACATGCAGCATGTATGGTACAAGACCAACAATTTGAACAGAAACCAAGTCTATTGTTCTACAGACATTGTCGAAAAGAATAGCAGGGATAGATCCAGGGCATCCTTTCACAAAGCTCTTTTATCCACTAAGAGACAATAGCGCTCTCTTTGCAGTGCATTAGCTATCAGTATAGAGAGTGCCATGGTCTCTTAGTGGAAAAGAGAGCATCGAGAAACGATACTCTGGCCCTTAATTAATTTGGTTGAGTATAGAAATGAAAGAGGAAAACTCACATGAAACAAGATAATGTACATGTATAATGTCAAGAATATACAGTGCAATTACGGTATATAATGTCTACATATGGAACTATATTTTAATTTGTAGGCGGCATATTATTCAGTCGTGTTACTAAAGCAAGGATTTGACATCTTTTCTGGGTTTTCGTTTGGCGAAAGAAATGAGAGGAAATGGTTGAAGTAAGTATTATATATATATGTGTGTTTTTATGAACTAAGCATTATTAACATATGAATAGGACTTTAAATAGTAGGTGTAATTGTCCATGTATACACCGCCATTGTTGTAACTTAATGTTAGATCAATGAGGGTCAGAGCTGCTATTGTTTTTGAGTGCTAATTCATGCATGGTAGTTTCTAGTTTCTTTTATTGCTCTGGAATGATTGCATTTTGTTTTATTAAAATCATTTAAAAAATATTAAAATGGCCTGTCAAAAATAGGCTACTAGCCCTCAATTAATTCATTTGTATACAGTATTGGGCCACCAATTACAGACTTTTTGTATAGCTATTTTTTATTTGGTGTACTATTTTTTTAAGTGATATGTTTTCTTGGAAAATATAATTCTTTGACCTTTTAATTTTAAATTTTATTTTTAAAAGTGCCAATGTCATCCTTGCAAGAGGTCAAATGTCACTAACCAGGTTATTACTTATTCTGATGCAACCATCTTTCCCTGACAAGTACTTAGGTGTTTCCCCTTTACACTGTGTTATATGACTTCGAGCCATGTCGCTTATTACATTAATACAGTGTCCCCTCGATATAACGCTGAAGTTGGGGTCCATGACATACCCCCCACGTTATAGTACCCGCCTTATATGATATTAAAGGGAAATAATGAAAATAAAAATGGGATCCACGTCTGACCCACGTTATATCTGAATCCACGGTGCATCGGACTGTGTTATATTGATGGGGCACTGTATAATAAAAAATAAAAAAATATTACGACCATATTCAGGTTTTTATCAAAAGTTTATAATAGCAATTCAAGCAAAGTTCCATATCGGGGATTGCAGTGGAACATAAATATCTCTGATTGTAAGGCATGCGATGTGATTTTAATCTTGCCGTTTCTCGTTTCAGCCGTATCTGTTTCCTGGAGACGGTTGCTGGAGTGCCCGGTATGGTGGCAGCCATGATGAGACACATGCAGTCTCTGAGGCGGCTACAGAGGGACTTCGGCTGGATCCACACTCTGCTAGGTGAGTTGTCTCCCTTGGATGAGTTGTCTCCCTTGAAAAGAAGTGTTGTCATCCTTTGGCCCGTTGCTCAGAACTGTTGTAGTCAAATTTTAGTGACCCAGGGTGCGTTTCACAAAACGGGTGTATATTTACGCCGGACGTAAATGACGTAATAAATCAACATAAATGACGTAATACAAGCAAATACACGTCATTTGCGTCCAACGTAAAAATACATCCCTTTTGTGAAACGCACCCCCATATATTACAAGTGTTAACACTTTTGTTGCTACAATACATGAGAGTATGGTTAGCTAAAAGTAGATAAAAGTGTTGCATTCAACCAGACTTAGATTTGTGGTGGGTCTTTAAAATTTGTAACTACAACTGTTCTGAACAACGGTGCCCTTGAATGGATGAGATGTCACCCCTCCATTGAGTCATCCGACAATCATAATATGGTGCAGTTACATTGTGCCAAATCCATCATCGAAATCATGATCATTGCACTATTATTACCCCAGTCAGTGGATCGGTATGCTCTCAATTTCATTCTTTACTCCCTGGGAAGTATACAACAATTATTCACCATTTCAGAGGAGGCCGAAAATGAGAGGATGCACTTGTTGACAGCTCTCCAGTTGAAAAAGCCGTCTGTTCTCTTCAAGCTGTCAGTCATCGGTTCACAAGGTATGATAATGATGATAATATAATAATAATAATAATAATATGGTAATAATAATAATTAATAATGTGCATATTTATGTCACCATATTTCCCACTGTGACCTGAAGCACTAATTCAATCAATCAATGTATTTTTTAATGTTAAATCTGAAAGTTACATCTGAAAGCTGTTTTTCTCTGGCATTGGCCAGTTTTTAAAGATACTCCATGTTTGTTTCAGGTGCGTTTGTGACGCTGTTTGGAATCTCGTACTTGTTCAGTCCCAAGTTCTGTCATCGGTTTGTCGGTTACCTTGAGGAAGAAGCGGTCAAAACCTACAGCAAATGTTTAGAGGTCAGTAATTTGTGCCGAGCTCTACGAAAATGTCAGTTTTGTTCGTACTGTAAAGTGTGAATTTGGGACTTCTGATTGTATGGATTTTAACCAAACATTGTTAGTTATGCCCTATAGATGTTAGATTTTAATATGGGTTCTATATTGAAGTGATGTTTTTCAGTTTCAATAAGATTATAAATTTGAAGTCGACTTCTCTAGTGGTTAATTGTCACATATGGGTGAAGGAGTCCTGTTATAATGCTAAGCAACAAAAAGCAAAAACGGGATAAATTTGAAGATATTCTTTTAACTAATTGCTTAAGTTTAACAATATGATCAAAACACATTTTATTTTCATGATTTGTTAACGGCTTTGTAGCAAATGGGTAAAAAATTCCCGCAGCGATGTTAAATTCCATATTCACTCGCATTGTTAACGGCATTATGGTTGACATTCATGAACATGACTAATCGTTTAAACAGAATCAATATTGAATTTGATTAATACAGTGGACCCCTGTTTATCCGGACTTTGGATATCTGTACCCTCGCTATCCACACATTTTTTACTGGGAACCATATACATATATCAGTCGTCCTATGTAAAATGGCTCAGACATCCGGAAATTCTGCCATTCGCACGATTTTACTGGAAACGCAACCATCCCGACTGTGTGCTGTTTTTCCATTGACTATAGTTAAATATGAACGTTGTTTGTGCAGGATATCGACAACGGGCCAATGAAGCACTGGCAAACACAGGGAGCCCCAGATGTTGCCATCCGATACTGGAACCTCAAGGTACGTCACTTTTCAAGGGGTGATAACTCATTTCAGGGTTTTATGACACTTTTCGGAATTGGTACGTCACTTTTCAGGGGATTTGCGTCACTTTTCGGGGTGTGGTACGCCACTTTTCAGTGGTGATACATCACTTTTCAGGGGTTGTCAGGTGTTAGCTCACTTTTGGGTGGTGGGTAGGATTTTTTTGGTTTCATTGTTTGTCTTGGAGCCGCTTCAAGATTATTTCACTCACATCATGTCTTACCTGCAACACCTATAGTACTGAATGTTATGAAACATTTATAATTACATGCTCGAATCGAATCCCAAGTTTTGTTCTTGAATCCCCGTACAAAATTTTAATTTTAGCATGAAATTATACTCAAAGTTTCGTAAGCTCAGGGTGTCATGCACGCTGGTTGCAATAGCAAAGAAGCGTGCAACTATTGAATGGAAATTGAATGTAGTTGCAATTCAATGCATTTGAAGGATTGCCGTAGTTTGTCCTAGCTACATAATCTGATCGCTAGTGTTGGCCAGTTTATGCAGGTTTGGCCCTGGGTGCTAGAAGTCAAAATGACCCTTGGAACAAAATTACGACTGAAATTGCACGTACCATCATATCTTGCATCATTCTTTGCACGCTACAATACATTTTATGGTTTATTGGCTTAAAGAGAGGGTCAAATAGCAAGGTTTTACAATAGATCTACGGTAATCAATCTAAATAGCTTTGATTTCACTGATTATAGATAATGGTTGGTTTCATGGGCTGGGTTTTTTGTCTATAGCATTGTGTGACTATTTATATATTCTAGATATTTGAAAAATCATTGGTCATGCTCCTAATTTTACATTCAGGATTGGATTCCTTTTTAGTGGGGTTGGGGGAATTAATTTGGGTGTTCGAACTATTAGAGGGTTTGAATTAATATGAGAATTACAGTACAGTATTAACAAAATATACATAAAATAATTTTAAAGATATAACCCAAATGGTACAGATATAAAGAATAAAAATAATAAAACCACCTGTCCCTACAGGGTTAATGTTGTGAATTTTGAAGCACAAATGTACTACCAAGTGTTTGTGGTTTTCAGAAGGAAGCTACGATGAGAGACGTTATTATGGCCATCCGAGCAGACGAAGCTCACCACAGACTTGTCAACCATACTCTCGCTTCAATGAAACCCACAGAGTTCAACCCTTACAAACCAGGAAAATAAGAAGCTTTTATATACTGCACGGGGAAGGCAGACAGACTTGATGGGGTTGATGAGAAGAAAATGATGTCTGTGTGTAAGACTCTTCATGAGGACGTATGCAATGTGGATTCATAAGAATTATACATGAACAAGCTGAACTGTACAATAGCAGAAGGACTATATATGTCAGGATGGCTGGACTATTGCTGAACTTTCGGATTTTACATGTCACTCGTCGGGCATTTCGTGGTACATGTACGTCAGAATTAGCAAAAGCATGTATATGTCGTTATAATCCTAATTTGTGTGTTGTAGTCTTTCAGATAATGTTGGTGTGATTTATATGTGATAAAAGGGTTTTGTCATGATTGTCTATACACCTGCAATTGTACATACATTTTTTTTGGTCTTTCAGAGATGTCTTATATTATGTGAATAGATGTGATAAGGGATTTTTCACGATTGTTCATATGACCCACAATTGTACATGTAAATATTTGTGTGCTTTTTGCTTATCCAGATGGCCTTCTTCACATCCACATATTGGAGAATCGAATCTCATTCACTCTGATTAATATACATCTATTAAAAACAAAATATTTTCACTTGACCGTCGAACCTCTAAGGTCATGTTGACTCTGACCTCTAAGGTCATGTTAACTCTGACCTCTAGGGTAGTCATCATCTGACCCCAATTTTATGAAACATTATCAAGAACAATTTCATGTTCAACTCTGATTTTGGAAATGGAATTTGGGGCCGAAATTAAGAAACTTTCTGAGTACGATTTCATGCTCAAGCTAAAATTATATATTGGGATTTATGAATAAAACTGAGTGGAGCATGAAATCATATTCAAGAAAGTTTCGTAATCTCGGCCCTTAAGCGTAAAACTCGAGTTGAGCATGAAATTTTACTTAAAAGCATTTAATTACCTCGGAGTCTAAACTCTTTCAGGGTACACCAAATATTTAGAGTTGTCTTGCAACAATAAAAGATCATGTTCAAATAATGGACTCAAACTCTTGTATACTCGTAATTCTCAAGTACCCGAAATTTGGAAACATGAACAAAAGGCCTACGACTTTTCCTCTCATTAACATGAAAAAAAAGTAAACTTTTGCTCTCATGTCACAATTATTTGTGCTATTAATTACAAACTTCAGAAAGGAAGGAAAAATTGATTTCCCATAATCTACGAGAATATATTAATGTCAAGTCAATAAGACGAGTCGTACATGATCGTAAAAAAATGCAATATTAGCTATAGTGTTTTGTTTGTTCGCAAACTATCGGACAATTATCTTGTGTGTACTAATCGCTAAGCATAAGCTGAACAGAGCGCTGGTGTGTGCCTTTCATTCCAGTACTCTAAATAGTACCACAATGCTCACTATCCGTAATTCTTTACCCTGCGATTTAAATGTGTTTAACAATTTCTAAGGCATTTTTGTCCAAACCTACAATCTGTGTGTGTATATATAATACTGTAAGAAATAATGAGCATATTTTTGTTGTACATATCCAATGTATAATTCAAATAAAGCATGCATCCATTCAATACTCTTGAGCACATTGTGCATTGTAGTTCATTGTTGTTAAGTTTGTTTGTATGATTGTATTTTCTTTTTTAAATTGTTGTTGTCATGTGCTAGTTTTTAGCAGTTATGTTAACAAATTCAGCCGTTATTGTATTGGCGCTAATTTTCCACACGACAAATTGACGTATGAATGTTCACAGAATTCGCGTGATGCAGGTTTGCTAAACAGGCCCACAGTATTGAGATTGTTATACAGTAATTCACCTATTAATTCGAACAGGTGAAAATGGAATTAAATTCTTAGCTGTTCGAATTATTAGAATTACTGTACATAAAATATTTGTTGGCCGTCTACGGTACATTCGAAGTGCTAAAACCACTCACTATCAGACAGAGGTGGATCCAGAGTTTTGGGTGGTAGAGTGGGTTGTAATAAAGGTGAGATTGTGCTCAAATATGAAAAGTTGTATTTAACAGAGAAAAAGTGCTCAGAAAGTAACTCAAGTGCTAAACCCACCTACCTACTCCCTCATCCTGGTTCTGTCTGTCGTTGAATTCAAGCTTATTGTATTTTTTATTATTTTAGAAGTTCCAAGTTTAATTTAGATTGTTATTTTATGTTCAGGTAGTGGTGTAATTACGATTTTTGGCGATTGTGATGACAATGCCTCAAATTTTGAAAGTATGCACTGGCCTGTGAATCATCTGAAGGAGAATTGTCTAGTTTTGGTTATATGGTGCAAGAATTTATTTCCATAATTTATTTTCGGTATGCGGATGATTGGGGATTAAAGAATTGTCAAGGTCACAAACGGAAATAGTTTTATTTTCTGGACCAGACCCATTCTCAGTCAGGTTTATGTCCGTCTGGCACCAAATATGTCGTTGTTTCTACAGGGCATTTTCTAAAGGCCGATATAATGCCATATTTGCCATGCAAATTGTCTTGCCATAATCACAGGAATGTATTTGTAAATTAAAGATGTCTAAGCACAAAAAAACATTGTTGAATAATAAATGTATTTATTAAATGAGTTGTCTTGTGGCTTGTAGTTTGTCAGTGGGTGGGAAAAGACTATTCAGTGTTTAATCCCTGTGCTTGATGCATTTCCATTGTTACCATCTATTGTTTAATGATACTCAAACTGCTGTTATGTTGCTTGTCTCACCTGCATTCACTTGTCTCACACACCGTCATTTGTCTCATTCAACACTGATTTATCTCATGTAAAGCAGATGATATTCTGTTTTGAAACAAACCCCATATTTCTGTATGTATGTCACCTTATTGCATGCAATTTTCCAAAAATATTTTATATTTTCTTTGGTCCAATTTTTTTATACCTATTTAGCTACTGCTACATTATTTTATGCATGAATATGAATAGTCTTAAGCATTATGACATTTTAATGATATTTAATGTGATTTTTAAGACAGCACTTCCATGTACATGTTGCCATATAAGGTGTTATTTTTCACTGATTTGAAATAAAATTACACTGATTTTTATGAATGCAAGATATCAGTTCAACATTTCACAATGTCCTCTCATTATTATCCCAACCAATGTAATCACAAAAATTATAAACAAAATGAACACTTGTGGATAAACTGCTCTAAAAGATGATTACCATATTCATGGATGAATTTCTAGTATTTGAATCTCTACAGAGTTATGGCCCCTGATTGCACTTTGCTGTCAAATGCAGAAATTAGCCCAGATATTCGTCTCAAATATAAATGAGTTGCATTTTTAGGACAGATTTTTTTAAATCAAAGATATGTCGAAGGAATTTCTTTATTGATTCTCCTTACAATGACATTCCTCTTGCACGAGGCTGGCCATGTTTATCGAATATCTGGATTTTTTTTCTAAGGAATGATTTGTAAAGTCACACTTTCAACCATGTTGTTTTGTTGGGTTGTTTGTTCAGAGAACCAGCCTTGTAGTTAAGCAAGCTGTTTAAAACAGCATAGATACGGTAATAGATTTTTGACAATTGATTATTGACTATTTGTAAAGTATATTGAAATATTTAGATGTTTTCTGACCTATGGGAGCTGGTATTGTATTGAACTAAGAAGGCTTCCAAACGTGTACCTTTTCTGTGAACTTTATCTCAAATCTCAAATGTTTTGTTCAAATCTGATTTGAACATGGCAAAGACAATCACTGTTTTTGACTTGAAATTAGGGCAAATTTAATCAAATTGATTAAAACATTCCAAAGAGTTGCATAAACTAGATCTGCTTTGATATTGTCAACAAGCATGACTATTGAAACATTGCATAATAAAGAGAATAATTGGCAGGATTATAATTGCATGGATGATTATTAGCATCAGTTGTTTATACTTGTATTAACAAATTGCAAATTGGATAAATTGCTGTACAAGTGTTATGAATAGGATATTGACATCAAGCTATTTGATGTACAATGTTAATCTCAATATATATGGTACCTACTTCAATCAATCCTTAATAAACTATAACCTCCATCTATCCCACTAAAGATTTTGTTTGAGCATTACTGAAATTTACTTTAATTTCAAATATTCATACCAATCATTACTGGAGAACAACTGTAGTGTCTATATGCATAATACCATAGTTACATAACACTCCCATTATTTAATTAATGCACTGTATTTTATTTAGCAATGTCTTTCCCCATGTTAAAGATCCAGTCATGACTGTGCATGCTAGCTTATTTGCTGTCCCAGTTTCAATATACCGGTAGTTTGCTAGACTATATTTTGTGAATGTTTCATGATTTTAAATATTCTATGTTTACAGTAGTTTTTATTATGAAATCGCTTCATAGAATTAATAAATAGATGACATTGTTTGTTTTTTGTCAAGTAAGAATTTGAAGTGTTCTTGTTTTAATTATATTGCACTGTGGAGAAATAAACATGACTACGTATACATTGTTGTGAGACCCGGGAGCCCAGCATTAATGTTCATGAAAGTTACCTTTCTGATGCAATCATGATAGCATGCGCTGTGCGTACCTTGGCATGCAGTTATCACCCTTGATCCATCAGTACAAGCTATTGTTCACAGGTTTACTGCAACATTCAATGCTACAGATGTTGTGGGTTTCATGCTCTAAAATTGCAAGAACAGTGATACAGTGTCCCCTCGATATAACGCTGAAGTTGGGATCCATGACATACCCCCCCGCATTATAGTACCTGCTTTATATGATATTACAGGGAAATAACGCTCAAGTTGGGGTCCATGACATACCCCGCATTATAGTACCCGTCTTATATGATATTACAGGGAAATAATGAAAATAAAAATGGCATCCACGTCTGAACCCGCGTTATATCCGAATCCGTGGTGCATTAGACCCATGTTATATCAAGGGGGCGCTGTATAAGTGAAAGGATCTTGAAAGCGGTTCTAAACCACAATTAGAAATAAAATTAATAAATTATATTGCTGCAAGGAATCAAGTGTTCTGAGACTTCTGATACCTACGTACATTGTCTCATGTCTGCATACCAGTAGTTGAAATTTAAGTCATTTAACCTTCTTTGTGTTGACGACAACTGCAGATGCCCTGTCTCTACACAAGAATATGTTAATTGGATAGAATTATAATCTCGCCCCAAAATTATGGAACATTTTGGATGTGATTTCATGCTCAAGCTCAAATCTTACATGGTGATTTGTGAACAAAAACTTTTAGCAAACATGAGTTTGTACTCAAAATGTTTCATAATCTCAAAGCTTGAATGCTTAAATACTAGTAAATTGCTTTGAAAGGAGAACCACATATTTTATCTGGAGAGTGACATTGTTTTATAACAACCATCAAGAAATACCTGAAATACCTGTGTAGAGAGTTTTGAAATAATGAGCTTTTATGCATTTCTATATGGTAACTGGGAGACACGGGGAAATGATTAATTTAACAATACATGCATGTTATGAGGGTGTATATTACATATCAAATGATACTTTCATATGCATGTATACGATGTTCATCATGGTGACGTATATATTGCATGTAAATAATATATAATTTTTTTGGTGTATCATTGGGGGTCTAAGTGAGTCACATTTATTTCGGTTAGAATTTCCCAGAATTGGAAAAGTTGCGGTGAAATCTAAGCATGGTTACTAGGCCTTGGGATGACTAAACTCCTGATAAAATCTTAATATGCTGTTAGTACAGATCGTGTACTTAAATTTCTGTTCGATTCGTAGATAAATCATGGTGTTCAACATGTGTTCAGCCCATGCGTCATAGATCGGGATACAACATAGATAACGCAACATCCTCCACATTTCCTCAATGAGGTTGTTATCACCACAATCTTTAAACCCGATACATCTAGAAATAGATTTTAACCCATTAATGGCCACTATTAATGATACGACAATGACGTTTCATTGGTTTTTACAGACTTCTTCAAGTCTATTAATTATATACAAATATTACGCTTCTCAGCTTCTATTGCCTAGTTGTTATGGCTATGTGTATATTTAAAAGTGCTGTGTTAAAGGCAAACAATCACAGTTGGTTGACCTAGATAATGGTCAAACAAATTTCTGTCTGAGACAATACTTATGTTTGATCTGTACAGTCAAAAGTTATTATTTATATGAATTAGGGCAATGGACTATTATTTATCTTGTCTTTGATGCATCATCTGATCATATAGGAAAGTGACCGAACGTAGCTCTAACGATATTATTTCGTCATGCCACTTTTGAGTTATCTCCCTTTGCATTAATATAATGAAGCCAACCACATTCAGGATGACGACCGCTAGTTTGTACATTCGCCTCAACCTATTGTGCGGTTGTACATTATATAGTGGAATTCCGTCTACCATACAGCGGTGGACAGCATTTGGAAGTACAAACATGATTTTATATACTACTATGTCAAGTGCATGTACTTTGCAGTTATTCCTAAGAACTAGTCCAAAACAACTATACATATATATGACTGTATGCCGTTAAAATGTTTTCTAGTTTAAAAATAAATCATATCATAGCCTTATCAATTTCAAAGACTAGCTATATGCCAATTTGTCGCTAGGAATCTAACAGTGTCCAGTTCAGTGATATACAAAAACTGGAGATATGAGATAAAGCCTATAAAGTTTCAAGAAATGCAGCTCATTCTAGCTGGTTGTCATGGTGATGTGTATTTCTTGAATGGAGATTGAAGATTGGCAAGATTTAGACTCCACTGAACATGCTGAACATCAGGGAGATAGTCTGTATACATAATTTCTGGCAATCAATGAATTCCAATGAATAGAAGTCCAACACTTTCAATTATTAATACAGTGTATAGACTACATATGCATTTTTATGTTTCTTTCTTTATATGACAATATGTACTTTTGAGATGGGAATGTACTATACCTGTTGTTTTAAATACATATACATAAATACATACACAGACACACACAAATACAACCATAAAAAAAAAAGGAATGAATGAATAAATAAATAAATATATAAAAACAAACAAACAAATAAATAAATAAAGTAGTCTACATGAATTAAGCAATATTTTGTTTACAATGATAATAAAGAAATAATATTGAATATACAAATAAAAAATTTTTTTATTAACAATACCTCTCACCTTTCTCATATTGAAATAGGTTATTATGGTAAAATACAAATTAAATAACAAAATATACAGTGTATATGGTTTAAAACAAACCTGCTCTTGACAGAATTGACATAACATCGCACAGTTGTAAAATAACGTAATTAATGTCAACCACAAAGAATATTTCTATTACTTCAACGAGGAATCAACTGTTTGATATAAATTGGAACATTCCATTTACATTAATTCATATGTTATTATTTATCACTGATTACCATAGGTGATATCCTAGACCTTTGAAAAGTGAGTGTATTTCGGATTGTTAAATAATGTGCCCACACATTCTAATGGTCATTATTGCGGAACTTATGAACAGAGAATAACACAGGAATAAATATTACGTACACTCGGAGCATCAACGCGATTTCCCTACTGTTTACCTGCAACCTCCATATGTTACCTACTATACATGTATAGCTGATGTAGGCAAATGTATACACAACCTACATCAATGATATTAATTGTTTTCAGCAGCTGTTATAACCACTATCCGAGGTCAGGAATTGTGTTATCCTCTAAAACTAATGTCTACTGCCTCCTTAACCCTCTCCATGCTGCAGGCAACCAGAGATGCCCTAATGAGCAGTGCCTGTGCCTTATCCAATAGGGAGAGGGTTAAACTCAGAATCTATAGGATTATCAGGACCGTCACTGTACAGTCCCCGATGAGTAATTTTAATGAGATTGACTTCATCAGGTCGTGAAATTGATTTTCGACATACTCCTATACAAGAGTAGTCTACTGAATCGTACACTAATACTGCATTATGTATATAAATTAATAAATCACATTGCATTATGTATATAAATTAATAAATTACATTATCTAGATAATTGCATATACATCATAAACACTAATTCCTAAGTTATTTAAAGACATAATATCACAGCTATTTATGGTTGTTTTGGACTAGTTCTTAGCCACAACTGCGAAGAACATTCACCTAAAATCATGTTTATACTTCCAAAAACCTTTCCATCGCTGTATGGTAGACAAAATAACACTGCACCCCTACGATAATGTGAATCAAACGTTTTATACTAGCGGGACTCAATCTCTACTTTCTGTTTCCTATTATTGTCATACAAAGGGGCATAACTCGTCTACGTTTTCCTGGAATTCTAAGTGGTAGGACTTGATTTTTTTAAATTCCTTCACAAATCAACTGATGCTTCGAAGACAAGATAATTAGTAGTCCGTCACACTAATTATTATAAAATATGAAATTTATCATAAATATCAAGTGTTGGGGTATAAGTATACCAGTAAATAACAACTTTTGAGTGTATAGATCAAACATAAATAGTCCCTGACATAAATTCATTTGTCCATTTTCTAGGCCAACCAGCCGTGATCTTTAAGAATACATGTTTTGTTTCTGTTATAGAATTCCTAAGGATTGCTGCAGTTGCCTCAAATAATAGAAGTATGTCTAAGAGTTGGTCTAGTACTGACAATAAACAATATTCCTGTTTTCTAAGAAAATACTAGGTTATTAATTAATAATTTCCCCAGGAAATCGATATTTCCTAAAAAGGATTCTTACATCTTTACTATCAATGAATGAATGCTTTTTGTTGTAGCATGGATATTTCACCATTACGAGGCCACTCTTTTACAAACAGCAGCCCCAAAATGCTTGGCTCAATGCATTCATACATTCAGAAATGAAGACAAATGATCAAAATAAATAAATGTCTTTACCTGTGATCAACACACGTGGAGGAGAATGTTCGTCTGGATAGTTTTCCCCAATTCCGCTGTGTGAGGCGCGAAAGAAGATGCCGGAACATGCCGGAGCTCCGGAACGTGCAGAACTCTGGCTGAGACATAGTGACAGAACGTTCCGTGCTACCTGCTTGCTGAGTAGTCCAGGCATTGTGTTGTCTTACAGAACAGTGGTAGAACTTCGATGGAGGCAAAAAAAAGCTGGAAGTGCTGAAACATAATGACAAAATACAAAATATATTTTATTTTCCTTTCTTTAAATTGCGGTTTAGAGCTACTTTCAAGATTCTTTCACTTAAATCACAGCTTGTCAGTTTGGGGCAGGAGGAAACTTGCAACATCTGTAGAGCTGAACGTGGCAGTAAACCTACAAGCATCCCACAAGTATTCTATCCAGGATATCGCTTCTCGAAACTACTATCCACCATAGCTCTCGTGTGTATGTTACCACGCACAAGAAATTGCTATGAATGTTAAGTCTTTAAATAATAATAGTAACTGTACATTTATAATGTACCGACTCCATGCAGAAAGACACATTCTCGGAGCGTAGATAATTTCCAGCCATCGCTTCTCATTGTCGCTCACATTATTACCCCGGTCAGTGGATCACTGTGCAATCAGATTCCATCTCGACTCCTGGGGAGTATACAACCAAGCTGCTGTATTCACATCACATACCGGGTACCCATTATCTGCTGGGTGAACAGAGGCACCATTGAACTAAATCATTTGCCTAAGGTGACACCAAAACGTTTTCAACTTATGTCTCTGTGTAGGGCAGGATTGAATCCTAGATACTCTCAGGTTATGTCAACCATCCGACTACTGTCCGCGACCGAGCGTGCTTAACTTGCAACTTGAGCGGTCTACTGCGCGCCACCATCGTAGTAGATATGGGAGCTTTGAGAATTGTTACACAGAGCTGTTGTGAGTCTGGGCTTAAGTAAAGGAATTCTCATTTCAATTTGATGTTTTGCCCACGATTGAATAAAAAAATATATACATGTATATACCATGTTTTCAATTTCATGTCTACGTGGGCAATCTCAAAACATTCTCTTTTCAATACAAGGCTCATTTTAAGTAAAACGAACATGAGTAACTGTGTCAATTTTGGCAAGGAAGTCACTTTCACACTGTTGATGAGCATACAGTGTCCCCTCGATATAATGCTGAATTTGGGGTCCATGACATACCCCCTGCCTTATATAATAGTACAGATAAATAACAAAAAATATAAATGGGATCCACATCTGACCCAGCCTTATATCCGAATCCGCTCTGTATCGAACAGTGTTATATCGAGGGGATACTGTACAACCCAACAGTAAGCCAGTTCGTAGTCTTAAATACAACCCAACAGTAAGCCAGCTTGTCTTAAATACAACCCAACAGTAAGCCAGCTCCTTTTGAATACATGCACAGAATTTGTGTACGTACATCAAAGGTAAAAGCACATGCACAGCAACTGTCTGAGGCACTGTAGCTCTAATAATGCATGTTTATCATATTTGGCACATGTGCATATTCTGCCCGTATTCGAAACTCCAAGCTAGCTTATTGTACTTCAATAGTATGATGTAAATTCAGTTACTGTCATATGAAGGGGAATAATGTAAGCTGATCCATTCTTAGATCAATGAGTATGCAAATAACAAAGAAATTGCCATTTTGCGTAAAGTCATTTTCTAAATTTGTCAAAAATAGATAACAGTTAATAACTTGAAAGTAATGCTATGTACACAAATAAACAATTTTCAGTTAACTTTAATTTCAAAATTCATAAGCCACGTTAGCAATTAATACTAGGTTAGGATAACCAGATGTGTAGCTAGGTACTCTAAAAATAAACATAGATATATTAGTCTAGATATGATCTTAGTAGCTAGCAAATAAAATGTTTTTACGTTTGCAGCTTGTTCCCTCTGAATAGAATCCAGGATTGCATTCACATCGATAGCTTCCCGGTAGATTTACACACGTGTGCTCACAGATCTGACTTCTGGCACACTCATCAATGTCTGAAACATTAAATGCCAAAACAATCTTAAACATTAAATGCCAAAACAATCTCTGAAACATTAAATGCCAAAACAATGTCTGAAACATTAAATATCAAAACAATCTCTGAACAATTAAATGTCAAAACAATATCTGAAACATTAAATGCCAAAACAATGTCTGAAACATTAAATGCCAAAATAATGTCTGAAACATTAAATGTCAAAACATTCCCTGAAGCCAAAACAATGTCTGAAACATTAAATGTCAAAACAATATCTGAAACATTAAATGTCAAAACAATGTCTGAAACATTAAATGCCAAAACAATGCCTGAAATATTAAGTGCCAAGACTGGGAATATCTGAAACATTAAATGGCAAAACAATATCTGAAACATTTAATGTTAAAAAAATATCAATTCTGAAACATCAAAGGTCTGAAACAAAATCATATATTAAAAGATTTGAAGCATGAAATGTCTAAACAATGTCGGAAACATCAAATATCAAAACTACATGTATGTCTAAAATATATCTAAAATTACCGAAGTTAATCAAAATATCTGACACATACATCTAGACATGTTTTATTTTAGATGGAAAATTTCAAACTATGACTCACCAATACACTTCCGTCCATTTGCGGACATCCGATACCCGGGACCACGACATCGACATTTGAACGACCCGTATGTGTTCTTACACAAACCAGAACAGGGCGAGAAACGCATGCACTCGTTGATATCTGCCAGTAAAACACGACGTATGTAAACATCGGGCTCCGAGATTACCAAAATAAATTTGTGTACAATTTCATGTTCAACTCTTTGTTCACAACTCCTCATAAAATGTTAACTTGAGAATGAAATCGAAATCATACTCAAAAGGTTTGGTAATCTCGGGGCTAGCAATATTCGTTACATGAAGAAAAAACGTAGATAATTGTCTGAAACATTTCCATATTATGACTTTTATTTTATTAAGGAAGTTAAAGGATGAGGAAGAGTACTTTATAGGTGTATAACGGAATTGTTGCTTGAGTGTGTGCGAGGCACTTGAGCAGCAATGCCTTTTTTATACCAAAGTTTTAAAGCCCAAGTTTTTCATAAGAAAACAAGGTAAACACTCAGGCTATGAAAACCAGGGTATCGTTTCTCTATGCTCTCTTATCCACTATGAGACGATAGCGCTCTTGTAAGTGCACGAGTACCATGTATAAGAGATCGCTACGAGAGTGTTTATGGTGACTCTCATAGTAGATAAGAGAGCTTTAAGAAATGCTAACCTGGTCATTTACAAAATATTTTAAGTCGAACGGATGGCCTCTCACAATCGGTGTCTAACTGAGCAGTGCTGTCTTATTTGACCTCCTCACACCTAGAGACAACTGCAGATGCACAATAGTGCTCTGACTCCCTATCTTCTGGCACTGACAAGTCTATATTTTCATAAGTTATTAGGAACAGGAATTTTAATTCTCAAGAATTACACAACTTAATAAGAGAACATTATACCATACATAAGCCAAGTTTGATAACAGTATTCTGGCAGGTTAGCATTTATACTTGTGCCACCGAAATAAAAATGATGCCTTAAAGTGTATACAGGATTATTACATGTTCAAATTAATGGACTTACCCACACATTTCTTATCATCGTAGATGTATTTTTCAAACCCGGCCTTTTTACACTCGCAGCGAAACGAACCAATCGTATTGATGCATGTATCGTCACATCTGCCATTGTATATCAGGCATTCATCCAAATCTGATTAATGAAATACGATTTTGAAATAATATATGCCCTGAGCATGGAGCTAACATGCTATATAAATGAACTACAGGTATTATTATTATTATTGTTATATTCAAGGAAACAACAACTTGTAACAGAAATTGCAATTAAAGTGCAATATTCAGCGCTACAGATGTTGCGGGTTTCCTCCTGCCCTAAACTGACAAGTCGCGATGTTAGTGAAAGATTCTAGAAAGCGACTCTAAACCCCAATAACAACAAACAAATAAAATAAATAAAATAAAGTGACTCAAACACTAAATTCATGTTCTATAAACCTAAAGAACTGATGATCCTACAGCAAGTACAATTTGATTTCCTTCCAAATGATCTATTATTGATAAATCGTATAATTTTCCAGGCAGTCAGTTTGTTTACTTGCACATAGACTGCTAGGTGAGCAGGAGTGTGTGACCTCTGAACCGTCTCACCGAGGACCAATCATAGCGTACTCTCCTACCCAGGTGGCTAATGTGGTCACGTTAACTCTATTAGACAATTTAACTCAATACAACAGTTATTCAGTTTCCATTACTGGTCAGTGACAGACAAAAGCACAAGGTGACAGGTTACCTTGACATCCTTTCCCGTCCGACATGAGAGTGTACCCTGTCCGACATTCGCAATGAACACTGCCGACCGTGTTGATACACTCTCCAGCACATCCAAAGTTGTCTCTGTCACACTCATTGATGTCTGAAATACAATACATTACGAGTGGTTAGTGCCACAACGCATTATCTCGCAAATTTGTGAAAATGAATTTATGACATGTTAATCATCATCCACAAACCATTCAGAAATAAAATATTATGTCAAACACTAAGCGAATGGATATTGAGCAAAATTAGTTTTTGTTTTTAGTTGTATGCTTTCCATAAAATATTCCAAGGAATAAGTGCCCATTAGAACTTATTTAGCCAAGATAACATACAAATAAAAGTAGCTGCTAGGATAACTGAAAGTTTTTTTCCAACCATTAGTCACTGAAGGTTTACGAGATGTATAATTTATTTATGAACAGACCGAGACAAGATTTTCCATCGGTGCCGATCGTGAAATATCGGATGTCGCAGCCACATGAGTAGCTCCCCCTGGTGTTGATACACCGTTGTTCGCAGTTGTTGTTGCCACCCGCACATTCGTCTATATCTGTACACCAATCATATCAATGTTAATACAATGTTCATACTGAAAACCAAGTTTAGGCAGAGATATGTATGTAGGTATGGCCACACCGCAATCATTGTTCTTGGAATAAAAGCAGTCAAGCTCATCTCATTTCTGTGTCAACATTCGAGATGAACTGATAATTTTGCATTTATTTTGGTACCTTCATAAACCTTGAATTGTCTTATCATCATATTTTTTAATCTGTGTTTGAATTCATAGTACGTCACAGAGGGAATATTTCACTCAGACGTGACAATATTTTCAAATGAGTCTCAAACAATGTAAATACAATACTATCAAATACATTCAATAATATCCAACAAAATTAGTACAGTTAAGTAACTATATCTCATAGAAAAATGTATCTATGAAAAATGTCTTTAAATACTTTTCGCTTGTTTAAAATAAATTACAAAATTTTGCTGATGATAATTATGAGAAAGTCGAACCTTTGCAAATCCTGCGATTTTTTTCGAGGGTGAATCCAGTGGGACATGTGCAGTATGCACTTCCTGCAGTGTTCACACAACCATCTGAGCATCCCAGTATCAGGCACTCGTTCAGATCTGCAGAAATACAGGCAGTTAGTTCATGGTCGGCTGGAACAACGCTGGGCAGAAAGCACTGAGAACATTAGCATAGGAAAGTTAAGAACTGATGGCAATATTAGACATCCATTGACGCCATTTTGCCACAATACATGGCATCTATTGACACTATATCTGCAGGGATGAGAATGGGAAATTGTGTTTACATCTGAAACAGCCAGGATGTAGGGGGTCATGGCCAGGTTTTCGGGATTGACCCTGAAGCTTCAAAATCAAAGATTCTTGTGCCTGTACTTGACATCGAATGAAATAAAACTGCCACAATGTTTGCACTAGACTTCATCCTGCCATAAACTGAGAAGCAAAATAATCTTGAAAACGGCTCTAAACCCTAGTTCAAGCCATAAAGAAACGGTAAACAATGAACATCATGACTTTATAGAATAGAGCTGCCTGACCCATGCCTGACCTATCCCTAATTTGACCTCACCTGACCTCACCTGTGCAAGGAACGTCATTGGCCAGATCGCCCACGTAACCACGGTGACATTTACAGTCGCCAATAGACGTCCTAGCGACGCCGTCTGTGGTGGAAAATGGCGGACACCTTTGACAGCCAACGTCTTTCTGGGCTCGGTAGTAACCGCGACGACAGGCTGGTCAACATAAAATTCCCAACCATTACAAACGTAATATTAATATGGTCATTAATTCACTGGTAAAATAGTCGTCACAAATTTGAGAAAATTTAAAAAAATCATAGTTTCCTCCTACACAATTCACTATAATATCATTTAATCCATCAAATCTGTGGAAAATGTTCGTCCCTGCTAGTTTCATACATACGTGCACACTTGGTGGATGACGTGCTTCTATAGCCAGGGAAACATTCGCACTTGTAAGACCCGGGGATGTTCACACACCTCTGCTCACACAAGCTCTTATTTCTGCTCATGCTGCATTCATCGATGTCTGAAAACACAGGCAGGGAAACAGATAATTGTGATTTCAGCAGAAAACAACTAAGCCCTGGGTCTGGGCCCCCAAGTGCAAATAAATCCATCCCTAGACAAATATATCCGCGACTTGGTATAGATCCGTAGAACATTTCCTTGCCTGAAAACAGCAACGATGTGAGTAATTATATTGCTGCGGGAATCTTTCACCCATTTACGACGATTGCAAGAAGCATCCAACAGACATTGAAAACACTCAAAAGATACTGTAGATAATTTGACAACCGATTCAAAAATATTTTCTATGTCAATGACTTAAAGGCATACAATCACGGTTGATTGGCCTAGATAATGACCAAACGAATTTCTGTCTGAGACTCTTTACGTTTGATTTGTACACCCCAAAGTTGTTATTTACTGGTATACTAAGTC
>JAUTBQ010148713.1:0-14430 GCA_032361185.1 Lepetodrilus ovalis | reverse complement strand
GGCGTATATAATAAATAGAATACTCAACTGTGTTTCCCAAATATCATGTTTTATGTCATCGAGTGAAGTGGGGAGGCAATATAGCCTCCCCACTTCACTCGATGACGTAAAACATGATATTTGGGAAACACAGTTAAGTATCCTCTATATATTATCCTATGTGTGCTTATAATGGGTCGGTTCTCCTTGACAACCATTAATAACATTATTCAAACCATTTATACTATCGTGTTACCGTATACATATTTTCTTCAGAGTCATATTTGATTACATTCCATTGCGTATGGTTAAGAATGTATTATACGTTATGCTATTATCAATGGAATAATGATACTCTCAACAATCCCGCTGTTCACATACAACTGCCCCTAGATTGGTATTGTTGACGAATCTTAACATTCACCTTTAAACATTGTAACAGTGAGTGGGAGACTCGAAAACAACAATTATGTTTTTTACGTTGTGTATTTTACGTTATGGTGTTTTTCGTGCATCTATATTTATACAAATATTGCTAATGGGTTCTGGGAGGGTTACAATTTTGCTGGTTGGTATTGTTTTGGTTTGTCGTTGTTAATATCGACAATATGCTACCAGTAGGGACAGTTTTCTAAATGTCAATGTTAGCCTGAAATATCATGAATATACTGTTAAACCAATCAAGCATTGGTTATAAGCATTGAAGACTATCATTTGCATAAGCCCCACGAGTAGACTAACATACAATACATATATAATAACATAAACTACAATGATAAATGTATAATATGATGTTGACTTCAAAATACCCAGATCGATTTGGATGCTAATTTGTTGTAATGTTATTATGCAAACCCCAATGCTTTAATAACTCCCACATATATCTGTTTATTTCAAAGTTAATTTGTAGTCAATTTGGAGTCGCAATTGTGCACTTTCATTGATAATGGGTGAATTGCTTAGCAATGATGATTAACCAATGGTACGACGTGCAATATTGTCAAGTTACTACAATCGTGTTCATGTATACAGGTCATGCTTTCTTTTACAATTCATCAATTACAGGTTGTCACAACCGAGTTTGCTTTATTTATCTTGTGTTCGTAAACATTACTCAAAAGTGTGGTTATGTATCATCACTAATACATGCACTACTGATGTCAACATTGTTTTTAACAGTTTCAGTATATACATTTCATCGTTACTGTTTTGGTTTATAGTTTAACATGTTCACCATATAACTGTGTCACGAAACACAGTTAAAGCGCCATTCGCATTGAGGATGATACATCACCAGAATATAATGAGGTGCGGGTCACTTATCACGAAAACGCAAAGCAAGTTCGTTTCTGACTCATGTATAGTTTATAATTTGAACAGAACATTATACATCCGATTTAAATGAACATGAGTATAGCGTATTAATAGTCATTGTTAATGTTATTCAACCCGGTGCTAGCAAGTAGTTATACTCTGTGTAAATATTACGTCTACTAATATGATACATTGGTAATTTATATGGAGTATGCGTGCAGATCTCACTTCAAAATATATGCGTTATCTATATTTCTGATATTCTATAACAGGGTGTCTATATCGCAGGCTGTACGCTATCACCTGCGCTTGCATTGTACGTGTTCACTTGCCTCATATGTTTTAGAAATATGTGCGTACTATTGAGACATCATTATAATCCAGTTGCAAACGTTCTTATGCTAGTGATACAGTTAGTGCAATATGCTAAGCTTCGAATTAATAGTATACAAGTTCTGACTTACCCGATTATGTATAATGAATCACGTATTGATCCCTTACATGTCATGCTTAGTTTAGCTATACGTTTTCTTTATTTATATTGTCTCTGTTTATTATATTGTTCACTGAGCATGGTTCTACTATTTTCTTTATTTGCAAAGATTAATGTATTTCATCAATAATAGGTTGCCTATACGTGTTTTCTTAATGATGCTTAAATAAAATGTTGTTATTTTTAAATGTGAGTTTGGGGTATACAGCCTGGCAGTATGGAAAGGAACGTCGCTACATTTGGAGCGATGTAGAGAACATTTAGAGTGATGTAAAGGACGTTTAGATCGATGTAGAGAACATTTAGAGCGATGTAGATAACATTTAGAGTGATGTAGAGAACATTTAGAGCGATGTAGAGAACATTTAGAGTGATGTAGGGAACATTTAGAGCGATGTAGAGAACATTTAGAGCGATGTAGACAACATTTAGAGCGATGCAGTGAACACTTAGAGTAGTGAATATTTAGAGCGATATAGAGAACATTTGGAGATCAAACTGGAACAACACAATGCATACAGTACTGTGATTGCGTTGTATTCTGCTGGATAAATGCCATCCCAATTAATCAGCAATCATGACGCGAACATAGTTTGATGGTGATCTTGGGCGATGCTCAAATCCGCTATTACACCGTAACCACGAAGCTAATATGTGTTTTGACAAGAGTGACGCCTAAAACAATTGCTATGTAAGGGCAGCTGCATAATTGACATGAAACAACACTTGCACAGTTACATTGTAATTGGCATTTGCAGCACAGGATGTGCATACTGTATTGCTTGTAGTCTGTGAAGCTACATATATATGCACACGAGGCAGATCATGTAAACGCTATGCATATTTGGTGTTATCGGACACGAGTTGAATGGATATCATTATGTCCAGTGATACACATCATGATACACGCCCACTGTATGGTATACTACACAGTGTATGACCTGCGTCCATGTGAAAAAAAGGAATACACATGTTCTACTTCCTGGTGGAGATTAGATAATAACAATGGCGATCGGCATATTCACAGGCGTAATTATTTTGGTTCAACTTGTCCCGCTGTCCTTGGCTTTGGGTAAGTTTTGCAGTAGGTCATATTAGTTGGTCGCAGGCTGTAGCAGGAGATTGACACGATGCGAAAACGGAAGATGTCATAGCTTTGCAACGATGCCACATGTTAATACGACTGGTGCAATACATGTGTACATTTAATAATGCTCGCTCCCATTCAGGTACTAGTATTTAGTATTGCAATACTATTTTAGCCTTCTACATCCCAGGGGTAACCGGTGACCCACTGTAATTACATGGGCTACATAGTTAGCACTCATAAAGAAAAACAATACTACCACGAACGCTCAGTGTTCCATCCGTGATCCGAAGTGAGGTGTACAACTCGTAGCAGTGCTCGCATTATTAGGCATGATTGTTTCCAACCTAAAAATAATTGGGCTCTAGCGTGTTAGGCTGACGACTTGACTACATAACATATAGTATAATAATATTCATTCGGCTCGAATCGCGTGTGCTTGTGTTATTACTCTACGTATAACTGTATCTCGAACTTTGTAATGATGGGTATCGTTTATCGATACATTAATCGTTCTCGTAACGATCCCGCATCCATGGTTATCGGGCTGTTACGAGCGCGCTATGCTCTCTTAGTCTTAGTGGATATGAGAGTTTCGAGAAAGGTATACGGAACATAATCGCACTTTAATATTAGCAAATGGTAGCTGCGTTACTTTTATGACCGACCGAGTGTTGACATATTTATGGCGGCTGAGCCTGATACGAGAGAAATACTATCTTGTGCATGTTTGATAAAAGGTGTGTCTCGTCCAGTAGTGATGGAGTTTATTATAGCTATGGTTGATAGTAAACATTAGTTACAGAAGACAGGGACACAGTTACAACAATATTAACACACACTAAAATTACATGTGTTTTACTAAAATACTAAATACAACATAAATTCAGCACAAAGTCACACACATAATAACAAACAATGAGCTAAAAGTGAACAAGATGCTATGCATCTGCCCGAGGGAAGGGTACAACTTCGAGCTTCCCTTACTTCGTTATTATTCCAACCATTGACTCCATTTATCCGGCAGGCAGATTAACGCCATGGCGGCAGCACGAATAGTCTCCCATGTGTAGAATTTGAAACCAACCAATCAAAACTTGTCTTATAACCTGTACACGTGCGACCGGTCTCTAAAGCTAGGGATTTCGGATAGTACGAGTCAGTCGAGTGAATTATGTCACGTTGACCTAGGCAAGATGCCTTTTGACAGTGGATTCAACGTATCAAGACACAAATGCGCAGTTGACTGTTGAAAGCCCGTCTCCCGGTCGTGAGAGTTGATTGCCAACATGAAAACTTGTTGAGAATAGTTTCCTTCGTTTCTGGGGTGATCACATTCGACATGGCACGATACAGAGAGGAGCGACAGCTATACATTGCCGGGATATTCGTCACCAGTTCACCAGTACTGCAGTAGTTTTCACCGTCAAATATATAAGGTAGCGAATGTAAGCTCACGTATCGAAATTGCTTGGTACAGGAATAATACGATCTTGATGTACATAAGTGGGTTACTCACTACGTCTGATGACGGACAAACCATACCCTATTGTTATTCGGTTCACTGATGTTGTTGTTTGTAAAAAGTGAGCAGTACCAACACAGGATTAAGGGTATCGGACGTTGTATGTTTTATTTAATTATGGCACGTACGGCACTGCAACCAAAGTTAACATAACATCATCACAGAGTCACACAACTTTACAAGTATGCGAATTGCATTAAGCTACTAATAAATTCAATATAGCATTTGCACAGAGTTATACACACATTAACAAACATCATAATTACATTTGTTTTACTACTATACTAAACAAAACTTAAAATCATCAGAAGAGCTTACTAATAATAACAAACGTTGAATAACATGTTTATGTCATGCAAATCGGGGGCGCACCGTCATGTTCATCTGCATACTGTACAATACTGATATATAATATTATATGGTCATGCGAACTTGCCATCCACATCATGTACTAAGTGTAGTTTAAGTCTATTTTTATTACCATGACCTGCATTTCACACTGAGACATGCTGTTAAAGATTCGACAGACCACCACGATATGCATTTAAAATAAAATGTCGTTCCAGAATGTCCCAACATGAAATACGGACAAAATTGTTCCCTGTCCTGTTCAACTAGACATTGTAAGGATTCAACTGCTGACTACTGCAATCCCACAACGGGGGCATGCCCAGGAATGTGTGTGTCTGGGTGGCAGGGGATTGATTGCACAGAAAGTAAGAATATGCCTTAGGAATTGCATCAACATATTTACGTCTCCTAACAGCAATATAATAGTTATGTTATGTAGTTATATATAATTACAATATCATTAGTATGTGCTTAAATTTAGTTGTAGTCCCTGGTCCAATCAGTGTACATCTAATTTGCAAAACATGTTCCGTGCACAGGTGAAGTGTTAAATGCGTTTGTATTGTCTGCCCGTGTAATAGCTACTCAATGAGCATTATGATAACATACTATTATCGGTGTAGACTTGCAGGTACTGTGCAATGCGTCGTGTACTGACATATTAATTAATGAAACAAGTTCCAGTCAACTTCACAATATTGAATTACTAGTATTAAAATAGTTGAATTATTTAATGCAACGGACTTGGTGTTCTATTTGTTTAGCAAATACAAACTACGCATGCTGTAATGTTCAACAGAACATATCACACATATAATCATGTAAAATAAAATGTCATTCCATAATGTCCCAACATGAAATACGGACAAAATTGTTCCTTATCATGTTCAACTAGACATTGTAACGATTCAACCGATGACAACTGTAATCATACAACGGGGGCATGCCCAGGAATATGTGCGGCTGGGTGGCAGGGGATTGATTGCACAGAAAGTAAGCCATATGAATGACATCAACATGATTACGTCTCCTACATACCGGTAGATCTAATAGTTAATGGTATATAAATATACTAACGTGCGCGTACACGAATATGAATTGTCTTTTTTTTGGAAGCAATGTATACACTACAATGTGTTGCAAATCATTCCCATTTGAAGTACTAAATGCATTTATCGCCATGGTAGCCAGTATGTTGCACTTTGAATCGTCTGCTACTTAATGTACACAGCTATGATAGCATACTCTTTGAAATCATCAATTGTCTTTGTTTTTCTTTCAAAAGGTCACATGATAAAACAGATTCAATAAAACATCATGGGTTCTCTATACATAGCATGCCATTCCAGTACACACCAAGGACATATCCAGAGAAAAGTGTGCCCTATTACGTCCAACTAGGAATTGTAATATGTATTATATATCACCTGAAGCTGCCTTCCAAAGCCTGTAGTCCAAGAGACCGAAGATATCGTTTAAGAGTCTAGCTTCAAACTGGCGCATTATGTTAAATATTCTACAGAACACAACACAATATGTATTGTAACTTAAATATTGTTCCAGAATATCCTAACAAGAAATACGGACACCATTGTTACCCCGACCAGTCCAAAATCACGCTCCTTAACCTCGTGTGAAATGTGTATTTCTAATTCGGCTCACCTACGGGACAGAAAGGCGGTCCTCTCGGTCATTCCACCATTCCACCGTGGCTGCCCGTATTTGAACTGTATATGTCACGTGATAAACACGTGTTATATAGCTAGTTTACATACATAATGGTGGGATTATTTGCCAACATAACAATAAATGTCTCGATTAATGCATGCCTTGATAAGTGTAGAGATGTGTAGATAATGGTTTAAGCTAAATATCTGCAATGTTTTCCCGTTTCCTAACAATCGATAAGTAGTTGACATATTTATATTAAAGTAATATCGTCTATGTCTCGTCGGTTGGTAATTAGTAGTAGTAGTAGTAGTAGTAGTAGTAGTAGTAGTTATTAGTATTAGTAGTAGTAGTAATAGTAGTAGTAGTAGTAGTAGTAGTAGTAGTAGTAGTAGTAATAGCAGTAGTAGTAGTAGTAGTAGTAGTAGTAGTAGTAGTAGTAGTAGTAGTATTAGTAGTATAATTATTAGTATTAATATTATTATTGCATACATGTTTTATATAAAGAATAATGTAATACGTGGTTTTAGCCCACACCCAAGTAGTATTTGGTGATTATTTCCGGGTCATCCCCAAAACACATGTTACCAAAATACAACACAGCATAGACTAGAAAAGTAGCAGAGAACCATATAATACCTCTTGAAAAGTTAACATAACTCTAAAAGGACATAGCATGGTATCTCTTTTATGCGTTAATTTTAGTGGAATGTGAGATCTTTTTTCCTAGAATATCCTCTATTTCTATGTCTACGATGTCTCCAATTTTTACTCCGTGGAGCGCATGGCTCCGACCCTCAGCGTCAGATACGGACGCCACCTGGTGGCCGTTCACGGTGATGACGTAGCGGAATTGAGGGGTGGACGATTCCGGTACGTGCCACTCCAGGTGGTCCTGGTGGGCTTTGGTCACGTTGAACTTGATGGGTGGATCGAGCGGGTGGACGGCGTGATGTCCTGGCAGGTCCAGATGCGTATGCGTCGCCACGCCGGGGGAACGGTGCGCGTGTCCACCGCTGGTCATATAGAAGTGTTCTTTTGTAACTCCCGCATCGTAGTTGTTCGCGTGGTCGTGGGATGATGCCTCTACGACAACTCTGAAGTCACCGGCAGTGAACGGGTACCAGATTCCATCCACCCGCCTCTTGAATCCGTTCCTGTAATAACCGGCCCTTTGATGACTTCCGGTTCCCGCCCAGTCTTCCAGGAAGCAACTGGTTCTGGTGTTGAACCTGACTTGGCTGACGGGGTAGTCCATTGTCACCATATGGTACCACTGATTGGCTTTCTGATTGTGGATCCAGAAGCCAAACATGGTGTGACCGTTCTCTTCCCAGGCTCGTGTAATTAAGGTGTACCATTCGTCAGACTTCCAACCCAAGCCGTAGTCCATAGCCTTGAGTCCGGTGCCCTCGTGCCCAAAGTGAGAAACCTCAGTCCATTGACCTTTGTGGACCACTTTTATTGGGATTCCTTGGATTCAAACACATCTGTATTAATATGATAGCACGTTTGCATTGCTCCTGTCACTCTATGAAATGATCTTCCACAACACGTAACAGGCTCTACCACATTAATAGAATCATTCAGATCTGGATTAAGACTACATCAGTCCAGAAAAGCCTATGTTGAATATATTAATATATGCAATTCTTTCTAGACTCGGTGTGTGTTCACAACGAATTGTTCTTCCGACATGGGTAGACATTTCCTTTGTAACATTTTTAATAATATTATTGTGTGGATTTTGAGCATGCATTACCAATGGAATAAGGCGCTAAATAAGTGTCCTATTATTATTATTATTATTATTATTAGTAGTAGTAGTAGTAGTAGTAGTAGTAGTAGTAGTAGTAGTAGTGGTATTAGTAACAGCAGTATCATCATCATCATCATCATTATTATTATTATCATCATCATCATCAATCATCATCATCATTATTATTATTACTATTTTTATTTCAATGATAACAATTACGATGATGACGAAGAGGATGATAATAATTATTACTATTACTATAATTATCTTAACAGTCACCGCCTATTTATATCATCCTTGAAAGTGGTTATATAATCAGTACCTGTGACGTGTCTTGGATCCCAAATGGAGTAGTGGAAGGATTTGCCTCTGCTGCCGTGGTCCTGCAAGCCCGCGTAGCCGCCCCCCTCTCCGCCGGAGTTCCAGTCCAAGGTGCAGTAGTACGTGTCCACGGTGGTGCCGGGAGCAGGCACCAGAATATCCTGACGGAGGATGTCCCCGTTGACGGGATCGTTGTAGGACAGCCACACAGACGGCGCACGAGACATGGCTGGACACTAGCCAGCGGAATGAAAGAATAGTGAACAAATAGCATACCGCGGCGTGAAGCTACATCGCATAGAATTCTGTATCAACTTGTACTGTATTCTCGAAACTTCGTAAGTCCTAAGAAGTTCGCAAGTACTAAGAATTTGACAAACTGGTTTTCTTCTTATGATTATTTATGTTAATTTGTGAAGAGATATATTCTCACTAAGAAGTTCGCAAGTTAAGAAGTTTCGAGAATGCGGCCCCAGGAATGAATGAATAGTGGAAGAAATAGCATACTGTGTACATCGCCTGGAATTCGGGATCAACTTGCATAAATAATACCTCGAACATTGCTTGGTATTCTGCATAAACTTGCATACCTGGGCCCCGTTGTTCAAAACAGTTGTAATCTACAATTCAGTGTAACAATATAAGTCAAATTTTAGGAACACAAGTTCTACAAACGTAAATCTCGTTGCAAGAACCATCTTTATCGCTACAATAGTTTCAATTAATAATATTCTCAAAAATTTTAGCGATATAAGTGTTTCATGCAGTTGACTTAAACTTGTAGCGGTTTCCTAAAATTGGACTTAGAATCAGCTACAAGTTACTGTTCTGATAAGCGGTGCCCATAAATAAAATAATAGTGCAGAAATAGTACTGTGAAATTTTACTTTTACAAATTACCAGTCGCTTGTTTCATAATGCATCGAGACACACTTACCTTGAATTCTTAAATGAAGAAGAAGAGATGTGATCGACTTATCAAGTTACTCGTGAATTACGCTATGCTCTATGCATGTGATTCTGATTCCGAAAGAAAGTCACTTATATATGTTCTAGTGACCATCAGTGACGCTGATTAGTGTAAGCAAAGTAATACATAAAATTAGACACCCATCAAATTAAGATTACGACGTAACTATGTTGATGATTGTCGCATAAAGTACATCATGAACAGCGCTGTCATGACTTTTATGGAGTGACACGATATTTGTACACGTGTTCTCAGTTATCAGAACAGAATAGAACATTACAGATCCATTATTATCCTGTTTTAGGTATTCACATATAGCATGACTGTATTAGTGCTCAAATACTAAGAGAGATTTCCAACCGTTACTTTACTTCAATTGATGTACTCTTGTCCTAAAACTATAAGAGTTGTATTGTGATGATGGGATTTGGATATGTTTGACCATACATTTCCTTTATCCCATGCTGACCATAACATAGCTTTTGTTCTACTAAGGACACTCATTACAAAGGTAGCCCATGGTCAGCAGCGACTCAGGAATGTTAACCCTCTTGAGTCCAATTTTTTTTTAGATTCGAAACAAGTATTGCGCATAATATGACGTGCGAGTTGCTAGAGGCAGTGCGTAGCATAATAAACTATCTTATCATTTTGGGTCATGGATGGAGCACTGGGCTTTCGTGATAGCATAATATGCTTTTTCATTATGAGTGTTAGCTTTGTAGCCCTTCTAATTATAAGAGGTCACCGGTGACCCCTGGCGCTCTAGAGGGTCAGTGGGTTTCTAGTCTAAACAATACAATACACGGCCTCCCGTTTCAATCTCGAATTTGATCTAAATAAAAAAAAATGTATTATCATTTACTAAGACAATTAAATTTGAACAAAAAATTGGGTTGAGCATGAAATAGTACTCTCAGATAAGTATTGTAATTTCGGGGGCAGGTTATAGGTAATTACAAAGGCTAAATTATCAATGCATTGTAATACTTATCATACGTTTCTCGTTTATTACTACAATGTAAGTATAAATACGGCGTATGTGAAAATGCATACTTATGAAATGACATGCGATGACACCAGGTCTGTGTGTAGTTTATCTAAATAGACCTTCTCATTATCATATTCACTGAGCAGCAGTATGCAATCCTTTATCACAACACCAATTCACTTTGAAAAAGTAAGTGCGACAGACGATTGAACGAACTGATAAATGCATATGCTACGGACGGTTTCTAGACACATTACAATTGTGTTGCTTATATATTACACTCGATTGGGGCAGTCATCCTTTTTGGATAGGTGACCTGTTTGTGTCATATATACTAGGAATCAAGCGCGAACACCTATTTAGATTTCTATGCTTTATCTAAAGTACATGTAAGTATACAAAAGTAGAGTTGAAGGTTATAACTATTCAGCTAATTACGCTCGTATTTAGTATGTACTAACTCGAGGGGTGTTCAGTATAATATAGCTGTTGCTAATAGAAACAATAAAAACTATAAGGAAGTCAGTGCAATGAATCTAGAACGTGTATTCCTCCTGGGGGTGAACAATGGACATACATTATATTAATGGTGTCACGCTCGATTTATTGTGTACATTCAACGTCAAAATCTGGCTGATATACGTAGGCTTATATTGCATGATATCTTACTGTTTATCCCAATGTATATTTTCTATATTACATCGACTGGAACACTGCAGGTGTGATATGAAAGTTATGTACATTTAAAGGCATAATATCACAGATATTTATGATTCTTTTGGACTAGTACTTAGTTACAACAGCAAATTAAATTCACTTGACTGACATGAAATCATGTTTAAACTTCCAAAAACGTTTCCACTACTGTATAGTAGACAAAATTCCACTCTAACCCAACCCAGTTATAACCGATGTTAAACAACTTGAATATGGTCATATTTCCTTTTGCTTCATTATAGTCTCAGATAGAAGTTCATTTGTCAATTGTCTAGGTCAACCATCTGTGATAGTATGCCTTTAAAAGTATACTATCACATATGGTTGACCTAGGTAATGGACAAGCACATTTCTATCTGAGACTACAATATTTTATATGAAGAAAGTTGTACCACTTGGAATTATTAGAAAACTTAGTCGTACCACTTTGAGTTATCTCCCTTAGCATTAATATAATTAAGCAAAACGAAATACGGCCACATTCAGGTTGACGACGGCTGGTTAGTACACTTGAACTATCGTGGTGTTGTAGCTAAAAACTAGTCCAAAACAATATATATCTGTGGTATTATGCCTGTGATAATGAGCTACGGTACACTCTGTTCAATATACACGTACAGTTCTGTCTGTCTATGACCACAGTTACTTTTCCTGTAGACAATGTTTACATATTATTATCATAATATGAAACATGATATCACGATATAGTTATCACTATATTCATATCAGTGCAATACAGTACAACTTGCCACACGTCTATATGATATCACGCAGCAAACGATCCTCTATCCCGTGACTATGGTTATCTGATAACCAACTATACAGCGTCTGTAAAGGTACGTGTGTTCTAAAAATTGAAATAATAATTTTCGTGTGAAGTATAGAATTGATTTATTAATAGAGAGTATAGTATGGCATGTGGACACGCTTGGGTGGTTACTACTCTCACCTGGGCACATAGACACGCTTAATTGTGTTGGTTTAAATACTCACACCTCGTGTATGCCGTATCTATGAATCTGATCAACGCCTATACTTACCGTACACCTCTAATGCACCTACAAGCACAGATTGCTATAAGTGCTGCAGAACTATAATGGGTAGTCTATAGTCCTAGACCCAAAGTAATTGTTACTGGATAACCTTACTTCATCCACTTTTCTATGCTAGGCTTTACTAACATCGGTGTTCATGAAGAAACACGCCTTTCCATGTTCACAACATAGTTATCTTTATGTACTTCAAGTTGTGTTGTGAAGCGGTAAAGTTGTAAGTATGATTTTGTGTACACTATGATTTAGCATATCTACCCACCTGTTTTATTATTAATCTACGTTTATTACTTTTTATATGGTATTTTCTGGGACCAGCCATCGACATGTATCACACTCTTTTGAGGTCAATGTCGTGATTACTTTCTTATATTCAATACAGATGGCCGGAGCCCCATCTGTTTGGTTTCGGTACCATGACAACTTTCCAGGAGACATAACCAAGCAGAGCGTCAGGGTACCACCAGATGGCGTGACCTTGGACACGTACTATTGCTGTCTACAGTGGAACGCCGGGTTAGTAGGAGGCGGTTACTGCGGACTTCAGGACCACCCTAAAGGAAAGGCGTTCATCTACTCTTTGTGGGACGCCGCCCACTCCACTCAGCCAATCACCGCTGTGTATGTCGGAGCCGGAAGTCAGGTACATCACTTCGGAGGCGAGGGTACCGGGCTGCAAGCCTTCAACCTGACCATCGGATGGACACCGGGCAACTGGTACACGTTGGTGACCAGGAGATGGGCGTACAACCAGCACACCTACTATGGTTTCTGGATCCACGCAGAAACGGAGAGGAAATGGTACCACATCGTCACCATGAACTTTCCGTACGCAGATACCATGATTGACACATCGACTGGCTGTTTCGTAGAGGACTGGCATGGCACCGGAGAAAACGGAAGAAGAGCCCACTACCGACATGGCTTCAAACGCCGTCCAATGGGCTGGTTTCCTTTTTCTGTTGGAACTTTCAACGTTAACGGAGCACTGTCGAGCAAAGGGCACGAAAACAACTATGACGCCGGGACAGAAGGTGACTACTTCTACTTGGCCAGTGGCGACAGCATCACACCAACCCCTGGACTCGGAAGAAGACATACGTTCTACCTTCCTGGCCCTGAAGAACCGACGGAGCCACCCATCGTTTTCGTTATCAGTAAAGCCACCCCAACTCTTGTCGAATGGACTATTCCACCATGGTCCACTCCCCAGTTTAGGTACACGGTTTGGGTTTCCGGGCAGCCAATCAAATCCGACATACAACCGGAAGTTAGAAGTCACGTGTTGACCGGTTGTAAACCAGGCGATATCGTTAACGTATCTATAGAAGACGTATTGGGTAGAAATGCACAGCAGTCTATGAAAATTACTGAGAATTATGTGTGCTGTCCCACATCGAATTCTTGCACTGTTTTATAGTTCAAATATGTTTGTGTACGAATACATGATTTTTTTGTCTAGATTGCCATGATGATGAATATTGGATGCAGAGCTGTATAGCTAGCAATGGGGCAGGGGTGGCAGATGCACCCCAAGCTCCTCCCCCAGTCGTTTTACCCCAACCCCAACTATGTTAATTCTAAAAAAATCACGATATCACTTTGTAATTTTCATTCAACTGCCACCCTTCTGCCCCCCTATGCTAAAATAGTTAGCTATGGCCCTGGGATGTATGGTAATATATTGCATGTTCTTGATCTAACTGACGTATTTTCTCTATAACCCTAATGTTGCTTACTATATAAGCCAATTGGTTTACAGAACTAATTACTGCGATATCGTTATTGAAGAGTCCACCTACTTATAGTTAATACATTGTCGTTGTCCGTTATAAGGCGGAATACGAATTGAACAGTGCTGTAGCTAGGGGTTAGTAACACCAGGGGGTAGTCACAGGGGTACAGACACCCCTATAGGCACAGCAGGGGTGCAGAAACACCTCTATAGGCACAGCAGGGGTACAGACATCCCTATAGGCACAGCAGGTGTACAGACACCCCTATAGGCACAGCAGAGGTACAGACACCCCTATAGGCACAGCAGGGGTACAGACACCCCTATAGGCACAGCAGAGGTACAGAGACAACCCTATAGGCACAGCAGGGGTAAAGAGACACCCCTATAGGCACATCAGGGGTACAGACACCCATATAAGCGCAGCAGGGGTACAGCGACACCCCTACAGACATAGCAGGGGTACAG
>JAUTBQ010148702.1:0-14430 GCA_032361185.1 Lepetodrilus ovalis | reverse complement strand
ATCAAACGTAAATAGTCTCAAACTGAAATTCGTTTGGTCATTATCTAGGTCTATCAACCGTGATTGTATGCCTTTAACACAAGTAAAAACGAAAAGAAAAGAAAAAGAAAAAGAAAAACAGTCGGTTAAAAAGATGTGTTTTTAAGAGGCGGCGGAAGGAATGGAGACTTTTCGCATTCTTGAATTCCTGTGGAAGCGCGTTCCAAAGTTGTGGGCTAGCGACCGAGAATGACCATTCCGCCAGTTTAGATGTTGTTTTAGGCACCACTAGTCGTTGTTCAGCCTCAGATCGGAGTCCTCGTGTCGGACGGTAGATCTGGATTATATCCTCAAGGTATGTCGGTGAGTTGTCATCATGGAGTGAGTTATCATCATGGAGTGAGTTATCATCATGAAGAATGACTCCAAGAAGTATGATGGTCAGTTAGTGGAGTTATTTAGTCTGGCACATACCAGTCACAGTCATTTGTGGGAGTTTAGTAAATAAATAAATAAATGGACTTTGCAATAATTCAAGATTCTATATACGGGACTAGTATATACAGACTCTCCATATAAATAATTAATTTCCTCACAGAACATACTCATGAAGTCATGTTGAGTATCAATTCACCTCTATGCACAGTCCAGGTATACCAAAGGAATAAATAATAAAGTGACAAACAAACAATTTATAATATTTACAAATTTAATAATGACAATCAAACAAAAAACTTGCTTCCCAGAAGGCATCTTTGCATGTCTCCAGCAGATTGGAGGTTAAATCATGTTTAACACAATTTAAATTACTCTTGGCATCTGCTTGGTGTATTGATACAGCCCAGGAATACACCCAAAATTATGTCATGTGTGTTCGTCGTCATCGAATAATGTGTTTCCACATTCAAGTTCATTTTCTCTTTCCGTCCTATAAAGTTCTGTTTGTTTGTACAAGTGTTGTCTTCTTTGTTGTTTTTTCTGCCGACGTTTCTGTTTTTTGGCCTCGGATAACTCTGGGGGTTCAGGAGGTCGGAGGTTATTAGACAACTTGTAGTACACAATACTGGTGTCTTCATCACACATCCCCAATGTAATACTGAAAGTGAAAGTAGAACTCTTTGTAATTAAATTTTTTCTTTCTATAAAGCAATACATTTTATTATGGCAAATGAACATCATTGGAGGTGTGTGTGTGTGTGTGTGTGTGTGTGTGAGTGTGTGTGTGTTTGGATTGGGTTTTTAGAGGCAACTTCAATATTATTTTGCTTATTATAATTCACATCATTGTGAAGATTTTCATTTTAAAAAATCCAGCATTTGTTATTCCATGTATCATTAAATAATATTACTAGTATTTCACTCTTTCTAAATATCTTCCCACAGGCAGGGCAACAGACAATTTTAATTTCATCGGAAAACAATCCTAGGTTGCAGGCCCCAAGCCACATCTAGTGCAAATAAATAGACCCCTGGACAAATAAATCTGTGGATTTCCAAAGATCTGTAAAACATTGCCAAGCCTATTTCCCAGTTCTACCTATCTATTTCTTTGTTAGGAAGTCTAATGTGTTGAAAGTAGCTTTGCATGTCAGCTGGGGACATTTCCTCATTGACATTGCATGCAATGAAGACATTCCTCGGTTGGCCGTTTCCCTGTCTCCCAGTAACAAACATAATGTTCAGGTCTTTGCAGTGGTGTAGCTCCACGTTGTGCCAAGCTTTGGCTGAAAGTGAAAAAGATGGGGGTTTTTAAAAAATCATTTCATTAATGATAAAATAGTGTCTTTGTGAATAGCTGCAGGTTTGTAACCATGTAATACTCTATTACCATGATTACTATGTTTATATTTCTTGTTCTAGGTTTCCAATAAGAAATGTAATAAGTGAGCGAGTGATTATGGAGTTTAACGTCACTGCGTGAATCTTTCACCCATTTGCGACGGTAAAAATGTAATAAGGTACGATGCCACTTACATTTCTTCAATTTATGCATTGAAAGGATAATTTACTGGTAATTCTTTTTCCAGATAAAGTTTGTGTGTATCAAACCTTCGCATAAATCCATGTACATTTGGAATGTCAGTTTGACTTGATCTTCATTGTTTGGACATATCTGCAGAGCTTCTTGTAGCTGAAATAAAAATAAATATCCCAGTGGCAGTGTTTCAAAATGTGTCTATCTTGGCAGGAGTATTTTACGCACAGTTCTTTAACTCGAGAAGCGTAAGTAAAATCACCAAACAAATACTTCTCTCGCTAGAACCGATTAGACATGCCATGAGTGCACGACACTTCAAAATATAACTGATTAACAATGACAACGGGAATGCACAGCAACGTACATGTACCTACGTTGTTTATTTGAAATAACAACGTAAATGACCACGTCCGATTTTCGATCGAAATGATGCCTAATGCCCTACAAAATGGCCGCCGCCAAAGTTCAGCTGTTCTTTTCAGTTTTCCTCATTTTATTCAAAACAACTGTAGAGCTAGCTAGTGAGTAGTGAATATCGTAACGAAAAGTGAACGTGACGATAATATACAGATATAAGGAGGTTATTGTAACGATTCTAACGTAGGGATTGTAATATTGACTTCCTCAGTTATTTCATAGAAAAGATGAATAAATCGTCGTATAATCAGCTGATAAATGCATCTTGTAACGACTTGCAACTGCACCTGTGGGTGTAAACCTCGCAAATATAAAGGCTCAATTGTTGCTTCTTGATTGAATTCCGATTTATGACTTGGTTCAGTAGTAGAGCACATGGTTCGATCTCTACCAACTGTCCACCGCTTGTTTATCTCGCCCACATGGGAGATGTACGAGACGGCGACCAGTCAGGGTTACAAACAGGTTTCTGTATATTTATGCGCGCAGATGTAGTAGTAGAGTGTGTGTGTGTGTTTGTGTGTGTGTGTGTAGAGTGTGTGTGTGTGTGTGTGTGTGCGCGCGCGCGCGCGCGCGTTATACTTCCAACTAATATACCAAAATCACTCTAATAATTCGAATACCTCAATGAATTTCCCAAAATATATATTTTTTTTATATTCCAACTCTACAAACATATATAGAAATCTTAATTTTCTAAATATTTCAGCAACTCCAGTCATTTTCAAATGCTATAAAAAATGGTTGAAAAAATCCTTTATTTATTTACCATTTCAATATTACAACCATGATATTTCATATTTTAATTTGTTTGTCCTTAATATTATATACGATCACAGATTATTTTTAATTTTCATCTTATTCTAATAATTTGAACAGCTACAAATATGATTATTTTCTCATGGTACCGGTATATATACATCATGTTATTTTAGATTTGTTGTATTTTGTGAGGACCTGTATAGCTTCTTCCAGAAAGTCAGAGTTGCATCCCTTTAAACCCCCTGAGAGTTATCTCCCCATCGCCACTGGTTAGTAGAGTGGTACTGAAACTGATAATGAAGCTTTAGTATATTTACAAAGCACAAATTTGAAAAAGTGTCATGGACCCCAACTTCAGTGTTATATCGAGGGGACACTGTATATAATTGATTGATTGAATTATTGCAGCAGGAATATCTCACCCATAGGCGACCACTGTATATAAAGTCCGTTATTTAAATATAATTAAATATATAGGCCTGAAGAGTTCAACCAAAAGAATGAAAGCGGTAGCCTAACTATATAGTCTACTAGTACTCCATTTGTTTGCTTTTTTTATATTCAATACCGGAAAGTAAATTTCAATTAACTTTTCTCTCTCTCTCTCTCTAGTAAATGGGACCCATTTTAGCTACAGAACTGCAGCTTGACTTTATCCATGCTGGAGGCAACCAGAGATGCCTTAAATAGTTGTACCTGTGCCTAATTCAACAGGGATAGGGTCAAAATATGATGATCATTTCATTACGGTATAGTACATGTAATAACTTAATGTGGAAAATGATGCCAGACCTCTTATTTAATGTGGGTCAGAATAGTGTCTGGTCGGACGATTTTACCAATCACCTGTACGTCAAATCCACAGTTAAATATACTATAAATGCATTAATTGAGATGGATAAACAACATTTAATTTTTCATAGTACAACAGTTTTCTGTGAGTAATAAAACTTACGTCAAGCACTAATTTCACAATGCATTAAAACATCACTTAACAATAATAGCAGCAAAGATTGGTTCAATATTCAATCACACGAATCATGATGATGATACAACTACAAATATATATTTTTTTAAATTGCTAAAAATAAAATATGGTGACATATTGCCATATTTTATTTATTCAAATTTTATAACTACTGCCATTTACTACAGTTAAAGCATACAAATGTGCCATTACTATATCTATGACTGATGACATTCTATTGCACCTTCAAATGAGTCACAAGTATGGACCGGAAATGCTTTTGAGGAAGACACATCGATATAGACTAAATTGAATCTATTAACGTACTAGTAACCTATAAAACTGTGAACCAAAAACCCTACTGAAATTCTATTCATTGGTAAAAACTATAATGCTTTTATTAATAAAATAAATTAATAATTTGCTAAATATTTCCGACAATAAACTTAATAATATTTTTCAAATAATTTGAATATCTAAAAAACGCCTAAACAATTTTTTAAAAACCTGCTTGAATCAATATCATAAATAAAATAAATAAGAAGAACATCTTGTATAAATTTCACACTTTAGTAACAACAAAGTCCTGTAGAAACAAATATATATTTAAAAAGAAAATCAATTTGATTTTGACTTGGAAGATGTGTGGAAGCATTGATAATTATTTCATATTTTAAAAGACAATATTACTCCAAGGCATACAATCACAGTTGGTTGAGCAGTGTTGACCTAGAAAATGGCCAAACAAATTTCTGTCCGAGACTATTTGTTTGATTTGAACACCCAAAGGTTATTTACTGATGTACTTATTCCCCAACACTTGATAGTTATCACAAATTTCCAGGGCTCGACATTAACTTTTTGAGACACCTGTCCTTGTGCCCTATCGGATATGTAACTGTAGCTAAAAGGCTTGTTAATCTGGGCTAATTCACCTGTCCGCCTGTGAATCGTACCTGTCCCGGACAGGCGGACAATCCTTACTGTTGAGCCCTGATTTCATATTTTATATGAATGTAGTGTGATGGACTATTAATTATTTTGTCTTTAATACATCAACTGATATTGTAGGAAAGTGACCTAACTTTTGAGTTATCTCCCTTCGTATTACTATAATGAAGGAAACGACAGTCAATATGCTGACCGCTAGTTTGTACATTCAACTCCACCATTCAACCTATCATGCGGTTGTACATTTGGAATGTGGAAAAGTATTTAGAAGTTTCTGGAATGTTCTGTCTACCAATGTTTACTGTGGAAAGGTTTTTAGAAGTTACAGTACAAACATGACGTCAAGTGAATGCACTTTGCAGTTGTACCTAAAAACTAGTCCAAAACAACCATAAAATTATACAAGCACCATAGTCCTCATAAGACATGAAATGGTTTCATGATAACATGACCTTAGTATCCTTTCCCCTGCAAACAAATGTTCTTATGCATGTATACCATGTATACAGTGAGTGAATATGGAGTTTAACGTCGCTGCACATGTATACAGAACACAACAGTCATTGTGAATTGCGAGTCCGGTATATAAGGTTAACACGACAAAGTTGGAATGATGTACATTAAAGTAAATAATTAACTACGGTAAATAAAACTTTCAAAATATGCAGATAATTACTGAATATTTTGATGTCAAATGTCATCATTTATTTTGTGAGAAATTTTGAACAATATTTTTTTTATAAATTAACAATTAAATTACAAACAATTTACTTGACTATACTGCCATTCTTTCCTCATTTCTTTCATACAACAATAGCAATCGCACAAGCACACAAATATGTCTCGAATGTTATCATTGGTCGATATCGCGCTACAATATATATCGAACACTCTGAATGGTCGATATCACGCCTCAATGTGCCTCCATCATGTGAACATCGTCATCCGACACCTCGCACGTGTGTAGGCACAGGAAGCTCTTGACAGCCTTCGGTAACGGCAGCCCTTGTATTCCTGGTACCACCGAACGGTCGTCCACTGCCTGGGATACCGTCTCCCTGACGACCGCTCTGCACAGGGTTTTCAGTGAGTGCACCGAGCGGTTCAGGATCTGAAGGAGGCGGTGCAAGTGCGTCTGCTCCGGAGTTTTCCCCGGAAGCATGATCCACGATTCCGCTCGGAGCTCCCATCCGCACTGAACGAGGTATCGGGCGATGGTCAGATCTCCCATAGAACACAGCCAATACAATGGAGAGTTCCTAGAAAGGAGAAAATTATGAAAAGTTCATCTTAGTATTACCGGTATCTTCTACTGATGAATCTATACAATGATTAACCCTCTACCTGCTGCAGGCAAACAGAAATGCCATAAAGAGCTGGGAGAGGGTTACCGTAATCCTATTTCTTTCTAATCTTCCTACTAGTAAATCTTATATTGGGGTGTATAACAGGTTTCTAGCTTATTTGGCTACCCTGCAGCACCTGTATTGCTGAGAGTTGCAGTAAACCTGCAAAATCCATAGTACCCATCAGAAGGAAACTGGATCTATCACAAGCTGTCAATATCCCAATGACAGTACTTGCCAGCCAATCAAAATACAGCTATGCATAAAGTTAGGTGGGACTCAAGGAATGCCCAACAAACATTTATATGATGCAATTATAATGCAGTAGTAATTAGAATTTTATATTCAGGGCTAATAATTTTGATGAAGCAATGCGAGTGGCAGATGTTGTGGTTTTAACCCTCTATATGCTGCAGGCAACCGGAGATGCCTTAAACAGCAGTGTGTGTGCCTAATCCAGCATGAAGAGAGAAGCTATTGTCCTTTTTACTTGAGATGTTGCAAAGGGAATTTGACATTTAACCCTCTCCCTGCTGGATTATGCACATACGACTACTGTATAGCCTTAGGGCATCTCTGGTTGCCTGCAGTAGGGAGAGGGTTAAAGGGGGCATGGCTTAATCGAATACATTACCTGGTAAGTGTAAAAGACTCAGGTTTGAGCTGAGATCCGGATTCCACCAACAGCCTGATGCATGGCGTACATTGCCGTCCCCGAATGGCGCCAGTGAAGATGCTGCGATGCAGAGGAATGTGACCTTGATGGTCACGTGCATTCAGCCTCGCTCCCGCCTCCAGTAAAATCTGTGTCAATTGCTTCTTCACATCATCTGGGTCTGTTGAAAAAGTTATTGTGAATATTTAGAGCGGTGACTGTAATGTTTTGAATAAATACAAATTTAACAAATAATACAAAGTATGTTATAGTTATTATAGTGTATATTATATGCATATTCTTGATTTATATTTAATATATCACTATCAGTATCAGATTTTATTCAATTATAATTTATTATTGTACTATAAAATTGTCTTACGTCCAATAGTTTGAGACCGGTGAAGAGGAGAATATAACTTGAAATCACCAAGGTTAACATCTGCCTGGTTGTCGAGCAACAGTTGGACCAAATCGTAATGACCCATACTGAGCGCTACCATCAGAGGACTCTCCATCGTGTCGTTGGTTTGACTGTTGACGTCTGCGCCTCCCTTGATCAAGATATCTGTGATCTCGTAATTCTTAACGGATATGGCGGAATGAAGGGGAGACAAACTCCTGTTGTCGCCCAAGTGGACGTTGGCTCCTGCGAATATCAGAAACTGCACGATTTCTGGACAGCCTTCTCGCACAGCCAATGACAGAGGAGTTTTACCCTTTTTGTCCTGAATGTTGATGGTGGCGTTGTGATGGAGGAGTATTTCCACCGCGTAAAGATCGCCTTTCTCTGCCGCGGTGTGGAGCGGAGCGCGGCCGGCGGAATCCACCACGTTCACTGCGGCGCCACGCTCGCACAAGATGTGGGTAACCACGCTGTGCCCGCTGCTGGTGGACTTATGCAGGGGGGTCTGCCCCCCGACATCGTTGACAATTCTCGTCGTGGCGTTAATGTCGGTCCGACCTTCCAGGAGGACCTCCACGATCTCCGAGTGTCCGTGTTTGGCGGCGATGTGCAGCGCAGTCTCGCCTAGCCTGTACGATCGCGAGGAGTTGATGTGAGCGCCCTCTTTGATGAGGTACCGCACAATGTCTGTCCTCCCTCCCTGACACGCGCAGAGGAGGGGCGTGAAGCCCTCGAGGTCGCAGCAGTTCACGGTCGAGCCGCTGCGAATCAGTCTGACCACGCTCTCAAGTGGACCGTGGACAGCCGCGTGGTGCAACGCCCGTCGTTTCATCTTGTCCGTATGACCGAGACTGCGATGCACGTTCACGTGCAGGTTGAGAATAAAGTCCAGGGTTTTGAAGTTGCCGTGTTTGGCGGATTCCACGAGGCATTCTCCTAGAGTTGTCTGCTGGCGGAATTCAGGGTCAAGGAGGTAGCTGATGGCCATTTCCGGGTCATTCTGTTTCAAGGCTCCCACAAACAGTTCCATTGCTGCGTGCATAGGCTCGACATTCTCCATTTCCAATTCCATTGTGGAAAATAGATTTGTGGCAGAAACGGTATCTGTTAATGTAAATACAGATATTTTCAGACATATTTAAATATTATACCTACTTACACATGATCATACTCCTAGAACACATATGTATTCATGTTTAGGATGCATTAGGAAAACATGGCAATGCTTATTACAAGACAAGATTTATTTTAGAATTACATGCCTCTTGACCTATCGATTATAGCATATAACAAATTTGTTTCATATTCTTCACACATATTAGTACGCTGCCAAATTTCTTTAACCCTCTCAAAGCCTGCAGGCAACCAGAGATGCCCTAAAGGGCAGTGTCTGTGACTAATCCAGCAGGGAGAGGGTTAAGGAAGATTGACAGAGATTTTACTAATGGTGGGGTAGTGATACTTCTACACTTTAGTGAGAACATTAGCTCAATTGCAAAGCATCATGAAATATTACATTGTGAAGTTCATATGGTGAGAATTATTATTCTGAAAATGTAAATGAAAATGTTGCTGGCATGATCATAATTTTTAAAAACAAATAGAACAGCTGATATTCACCAAAGTCTAATATTTAGACTATTAAATTTGTGTATTTAAATATAATTATACTATGATCTAAGACTTAAAGTAGGCCACTAGTAGGTCAATACTCCACGCTAAAATTATGAACAGCTGATGAATATATATTAGACTCTAGATCATAAATAACATTGATAAATAGCAGCAACATTCAATAAATAGATTATAATCAGTTAGCCTATTATTTATGTGGTGGCAAATTTTTAATCGCAGTAGGATCCCTTGATAGAACAGCTGCAAAACACAACAGTGGATATACTCACAAGATAACCAGTCTTTGTTTACATCTTTGATGCAGATGTCTATGTCACGAATAAAAATAGCTCAGCTGCTCAGGCAGGTGCGCGAACTCTTGCACAAAGGAGACACTATAATTTCATTTATTACTCATACCCGTTGACAGACTATCGTCTAATAATGGTAGACGCCCACTAAGCGCAGTGAATAATGGAACCAGTCTACATACCCGAACGGGATGAATATTTTATGACCGCTTCACTTTGTGGATCATCGAAAAGCTTACACGAGTTGTGAAAGCAGATTTTGGATTTTAGTTCTAATTTATTTTATTTTAGATGCTACTTTCGAATACTATTTACGCAATATCTTCAAACTCTGTTCATACATAACTGCACATTATTTATCGTAATTTGACTGATGAACAGTTTTAATGCGTGATATATAACTTGTGATTGAGTCAACTATAATCTATGATCCAGCAGAGAAGGGTTAAATAAAAGTTAAAAGTTTATAGGGGAACTAACTCTCATATACTTCCGGTTTACCTCGCTTTGGAAAACACATGTGAGACGAACGAAGAGGAAATCGTGGTTGTGAAATATTCTTGGTTATCGTAACAGATTGTCTGATGGAGTGAAAGAAGACATTTTATTAAGTCAGTTTATTGTATCCATTGGTCAACATGCCGAAGAAATCTAAAGGTAAAAAGTCGAAATCGGATGAATGGGGAGACGAAGATCAAACAGTAGAGGATAAAATGAAAAACATTAAACTCGACGACGGTGTCAACGACGACGTCGATGAATCTAAGGTTGGTCTATTTCAGAGAATTTATTCCCGCACCATACTTTGTTAACCCTGTCAATAACAAGTAACAATAATACTGTAGACGTTTCCCTGCTAATTTTATTTGTGCTAATTAACAGCTGTTCACCCAGCCAAGAATGGGTACCCAGTAGGGTGACAGATATATCATGTTTATGGCTGGGTAGTGTCATTGCTTCGCTAATGTACACACACTTACCATAAGCCTCACATTACGTTAGTAGAGCGCAAGTGCAACGCTGTACGACAACTGGGTTTCTTGATGACCGAGTTAAAATTACTCGTTCTGAATCTGTGAACAGATTTAGCATAGCTCTAATAGGTAACTTGATAGTTAAGAAATAATAATCATATTTTATATGAATTACGGTTATCATGGTTATGGACCAATAATTATCTTGTCTTCGAAGCATCAGTTGAAAATGACAAAATTATTAAATTCCGAAATACAATTTTGTTTTCAGGGTGTCATTTTCCATAGACCCAATGTTAAAGGCAGATTTTCAAATGACACCCCCACTGCAAAGGACATTCTTTTAGATAAATTATTTTACCGATATTGAGCTGACGATCATCGATCTTTCATATCCAGCGCTACAACACACAAGTATTTTATTATTCAATGCAGGATGATGACAAATCCAAGAAGAAGAAGAAGGGGAAGAAGAGTAAGATGGACTTGCTGAGGGAGGAGATGGAACAGGCGGATGCGGAGAAGCCAGAGGAAGAAGTCGAAATCGTTCAGGAGAAGAAGCCTAAAGTGAAGAAGAAACCAGTGAAGCATTACAGCAGTGAGGAGGAAGATGACGGAGAAGAACAGAATCGTGACATGATTGGCGCCACAGCCAATGCCGATGATCAGGGTGTGTTTGCGATGCCGTTTACTTAATTTTATTATTTTAAATTTAAAAATAAAAGTAGCACATTAGTAGCAGCTGGTTTTCCTCTTGCAATAAAAAATAAATAGAAATTAGTGTGCATGTTTTAAAAATAAATAAAAATATGGTCCAAGATCAAATCTGTTAGTTTCTTGATTAAAACAATTTATGTATAAACATCGCAATAAAAACATCTCTTCTTTTTGCTTTCAGAGGAAAAAGATAATGAAATTAAACCAAAATTAAGCAAAAAAGAACTGAAGAAGTTGAAAAAACAGGTTTGCATTTCACGATAGTTTTCAATTTTGATGTAGATTGTCTCATTGATACATTGATCATCATCATGTTTAATATTATCAATATGGTTAAGCATGTTAAATTAATGATACAGAATTGCTGTTTCCTACTGTTAGTTTCAACAGTTAAATTCCAGTTTCAATAGTTACATTTAAGTACTAATTTATTTATGACAAAACAGTTTGAAAATTGAGGTAATTTCTATCACGTCTGAATTCTAGTTACATTGGTAATAATAAAATAATACCAGATAATAATAAAATAATACCAGGTAATAATAAAATAATTATAATACAAGGTAATAATAAAATATCATTGTATTGTTACCTAGGCCGAGTACAAGCTGCAATTAGAAATGATAGGAGACGGAGGCCAGTTTTCCGTGTCGCAGGCAGAAAAGTCCTCGAAGGCCGCAGTTTTGGAGAACCAGTTGGACATCAAGGTATGCAGCACCATTATTAACCCTCTCCCTGCTGGATTGCACACATACACTGCTGTTTAGGGCATCTCTAGTTGCCTGCAGCATGGAGAGGGTTAATTGCTAAGCCACAGCAGGGCTAGTCAGGGCAAGTTGAAAAAGCACCAAAGCATCTTTAATAGGTTGCCTGCAGTGCAATTTAACTTCAGAGCTCGACAGTAAGGATTGTCTGCCTGTCCGGGACAGGTATGAACCACAGGCGGACATGTGAATTAGTCCAGATTAACAAGCATTTTACCTACAGTCCGATATGGGACAGGGACAGGTGCCTCAAAATGTTAATGTAGAACCCTGAACTTGCCCCAGTATGTCGGCATGTTTTAGTCCAGAGCCCTGTAGACATGGTAGATTTAAACATATTCAATATTTTTCAGATTTTTCTGTAAATAAATTGGCATTAGAAATGTCACAATGTGTAACTTTGTGTTAAAGGTGGAGAACTTCTCGATATCCGCACGTGGAAAAGACCTGTTCATTGGGGCAACATTGCAGATTACCAATCAAAGGAGATATGGATTGGTGGGACCGAATGGGTAATTTGATCATGTTTATGCTCGTGCTCATGACAATCGTGGATATCATGGTTTAGATATGACATGATAATGTTTATTGTGATGCCATTATTATGAAGTTATTTCAATAATACCCAAGGTTATCAGTTTGGAGCATGGACCCCAGCCAGTCCATCTTGGTGTGACCATAGATGATAAGGGACTGTCTATGAAATTAGAAGCCTTGGGTCATTTTAGTTTCAGGCATGTGATTTCTCCGGTTATTTTTACCGGAATTCCGGTGTTTCTTTCTGGTCTACTTCCATGTAACACATCTTACTTTGTTCATGTATATAATATGACCCCCCCAAAATCAGGTTTTCTTTTCAACACGCAATCACATGCCTGTAGTTTGTATTAGTAGACCGACTTTATGCTTTGTTTTATCATATCGTTCCTCACACATTTTTTCTCCCATTTATGGCAACATTCAGGCATGGGAAGACAACTCTACTGAAGCACATAGCTAGCAAAGTTCTCAACATCCCGCCAAATATTGACGTCTTGTATTGTGAGCAAGGTAGGAATGGTGTTTCTTTTGGCAAGCCGGCTAGGTTTGTCATGTGCCGTTTATCTGTTTAAGACTAGATTGCTTTATTTCAAAAGCTCAAAGAGATGTTAATTGATAAGTTTACACTCACTTTCTGTCTAAACTCACTGGTGAGTATGCAATTTTTATTGACATGTCAATCATATGTTTCAATATTAATAATAATAATAATAATAATAATAATAATCTATTTATATAGTGTTATGGTCCATTTATGAACATGCTCTATGCAAAGTAAGCAGGACAAAATGTAGTTGTTGCCATTCATTCAGAAATGAGTTAAGTAATCCTATCACCCTCGTCTGTTTTCCGAATGACAGAGGTTGGCGCCAGCGACCAGAAGGCTATTGACATCGTCCTCAGTGCGGACAAGAAACGTCTCGAACTGCTGGCTGAGGAGAAGACTTTGATGGATTTGGCCAACGCCGGAAACACCTCGAACATGGAGAGGTTGAAAGAGGTACGCTTGTGATATTAGCTCTGCTTGCCACGTTGAGTAACACAGTAAAATTAGCTCCCTACATTTGAAGAAGTTTCTTATGGGTAACATATTTCTGCAATGATAATAACTTTAAGGATAAATAATGTAATGAATTGGTGAACTGACGGTACTAAAAAAATACCAAATTCTTTGAAATATATATTTATTTATTTTTGTAGAAAGAAGCAATACTATTTAATGAAGACAAATTATTTTAATTTGAATAATAATGACATGTATTTAAAAAAAAATTTTTGGATGGATTGATTGAATTATTGCTTTATGTCGCAGCGGGAAAATCTCACCCATAGGCGATGACTAAAAAAAAGAAGATACATAGATATAAAAAATTAATAGGGAAAGATATGAAAACCAATTTTATTAATAACAATAAATATTTAAATAATATAAAATTAAAAGAGAATTAAATTACATGTACACATGCAGGTATTGATCCGAATGTTTCCACAATTCTACTCTTGTATGTTTCCCAGGTGTATGAAGAGCTGCGAGCTTCCGGTGCCGACGCGGCCGAATCAAACGCTCGGAGGATCCTGTCCGGTCTGGGATTCACCCGCGAGATGACCGAGAGGGCGACCAAGGATTTGTCTGGAGGATGGAGGATGAGGGTCTCTCTGGCCAGGTAACGTCCGGCTTTCTGTCTCGGTGGGCGGCACGGCGGGTTGCGCGTCAGACAACCAATTTCGAAAGTCCGTGTTTGAGTCTTGACTGGTGCCTGGGTATCTTTTCTCCTCTGTATATTAGGTTGTATGATCCTCAGGGGGTTGAGGAGGAAAATGAGTGCACTGATTCATTGACAGGGGTAATAGTGTAACGCTATGACTATGATGACATTTTCGAGCGTGGATTTGGTGCAGTATAAATGTGCACATTATTATTATTATTATTATTATTATTATTATTATTATTATTATTATTATTATTATGTAGTTTGCAATTATCATCCTTTTTTGCATCAAGCTAAGTTGTCATGCTAGTTCTTAGCAGCTGCATGTGGGTGAAATATT